>JAMPIV010013178.1:0-118764 GCA_024509875.1 Oreohelix idahoensis
TGTGAACCAAGGAGGTAACGTTCCAGTTTTGTGATTGCCCACACCAACGCTAGGAGCTCTTTATCCAGAACGGAATATTTGAGTTCGCTCTCCGTAAGTTTTCTGGACACGTACATCACCGGAAATAAGGTGCCGTTATATTCCTGCATCAAAACTGCAGCAATAGCGTAAGAAGATGCATCACTGCGAAGGATGAAAGTGAGATTTTTGTTAGGCAACCTCAAAAAAGGTTCTTTTGAAAAAAATCGTTTTATATAGTCTAACGCCGATTGGTGATCCTGCGACCACTTTATTACATTAGATGTGCCTTTTTTCAGTAGAGACGAAAAAGGTGCAGTTATAGTAGACAAATGAGGGATGAATTTTGAATAGAACTGTATTAGTCCTAAAATAGACCTAACTTGTTTTTTTTGTCTTAGGTGCTGAGATGTTTAAAATTTTAGAGACGTTACTGTCTTCTGTATACATGAAACCATGACCTATGCGGTGACCCAGAAATGAGATGTCATGAAAACCGACAAAAGCCTTTGAAGGTTTTGCTGTTAAGTTATAATCTCGTAAGGTAGACAGTAAAGCTTTTACTCCATGAATATGTTCATCCCAAGAGTCACTGAAAAGACAGATGTCATCTATATAAGTAATGACATCGGGACGATGAGACAATATGCGGCGCATCATGCGTACAAAGGTAGCTGGCGCATTCATTCGACCGAATGGCATAAAATTCCATTGAAAAAGACCCCGTGGCGTCGAGAAAGCGGTGAATGGCTTTGCTTTAGGAGTTAGTGGCACTTGCCAATAGCCCTTTGAAAGGTCAAATTTCGAAAAGAATGTGGCATGAGATAACCTCTCCAATAAGTCGTCTAAAAGAGGTAATGGTTCCGCATCGAATTTTGTAACTTTGTTTAATTTCCTGTAATCTACGCAAAGACGTATATTGTTGTCCTTCTTCCTAATGATTACCATAGAAGAAGAATATGGTGATGAAGATGGTTCAATTATATTTAATTGAAGCATCTCATCCAATTCCTTATCAACCTTATCACGAAAGTGTAAAGGGATAGGATATGGGCGAACTCGAATAGGCGTATCGTCAGTCAGAATAATGTCATGTTGGATGACTGACGTATGACCTGGGATGTCAGTGAGGACATCCTCATACGAGTGTAGAATATTAGAGACTTGCTGACGTTGATCAACCGAAAGAGTAGATGAGATTGTAACATCATTCCATTTCTCAGTGGAATGGAGTGGTACAACTGGTATTGGTAGTTGTACATCATCGAAAGAAGATTCTTCTTCTTGGATGACTGACAAACTAGAATAGTGTTGAATAGGAGGTGTAGGATCGTCAGTTGCCTGGAACACTGACTGTAGATAATCAGGACGTGAGTAATACTCCTTCAACATGTTAATGTGGAAGGTTTTATGTTTACCATTAACATCAACGATGTAGTCGACATCGGATATTCTTGAGATGATCCTGAAAGGACCTCTCCAGGTAATTAAAAGACGATTGTTATGCGCAGGTAGTAAGACAAAAGCTTCATCACCAGGTATGAGCTGGCGAAGACGTCTATACTTGTTTGCAAATAGACGAGCTTTTTCTTTGGCTTGTTCGGATGATGCAGTAGCTAGTCTACAAGCATCTATGATTCTCTTTCTCAGAGAGATCACATACTCATAAGAGGATTGAGTTTCCTCTTCAATATTCTCGTCAACCAATAAGTCGTGGATTAACGACATCGGACCGCGTGGTTGCATGCCAAAAACAAGCTGGAATGGAGAAAATCCCGTGGCTTGATTTTGTACTTCGCGATACGCAAACAGAGCCGCGGGTATGACCCGATCCCAGTCTTGGGAATGGTCTTGGGTCATCTTACCCAACAACTGCTTGAGTGTCTTATTGAGACGCTCAATTAACCCATTTGACATTGGATGATAAATAGAACTAAGAGATCTGTCTATACCTAATGTCTTCATAACTTGAGACATGGATTCAGAAATGAACTGAACCCCATGATCCGACAAGATTTTCCGTGAAAAACCAATGCGTGAGAAGATTAACATCAATGCCTCTGCTACACTGGCAGATGAAGTGTTCTTGAGAGGGATGGCCTCAGGCCAGCGAGTGCACATATCAATGCACGTAAGAATATGCGTATGCCCTCTAGCAGATGGAAGCATCGGACCAATAATGTCTATAGCCATTTTATCAAATGGTCTAATCGGGATGTCCGCAGCTTGAATAGGAGCCGCATGAAATGGACCCCGTACCTTAACTTCCTGACATATCAAACAAGACCGACAGTAGAGAGTGATGTCCTTATGGACGCCTGGCCAGTAGAATGCCGAAAGCACTCTGGATTTGGTACGCGAAAAACCCATATGGCCCGCACATTGCGAGTCATGCGCATGTCGTAATATACGAGATCTCATAGAGGATGGGACTAAGATCTGATAACATAAGGATGAATCCTTTTCCCGTATTACTCTAACCAAAATTCCATTTTTAAGTATAAAGTCATGTCTAGATTTTGCAAGTTTGTTGCTGGTATTCTTTTTGTTCACATAAAGAAAAAAATTTTTTAATGCATCATCATTCTTTTGCAATGTTGCAAACAACTCCCGTGAAATAGGAGCATCATCATCACAAGTAGTATGAACTGTAGGTTCAATAGGTGTATCATGCGACATATTAGTAGCTTGCGCTCTAGTCACTACTGCATTTGCAGTTTGAATATGTCGCTCTTCCCATTTAGCAATTTGCTGTGGTGTACACTCTTTTATACCATGTATGCGACCAAGTATAACATCACAAATTGGATTCGGAAGGAGACATGCCTGGATCTTTCCTGAAAAAAATGGTGTGTTAAGATCAATAATAGCGGTGGGAAATGTTTCAATGGTGCCACCAAAAGTCACACACTTGACAACCCTGCCCGTGGCACAACTTGGGTTAATCAGCGAAGTCCGGACGTCCACAGTGCTACAACCTGAGTCAAATAGGATAGAGCATGAAATGTTATTGACAAATCCCTTGTTAAACATAAGAGAGCCCTGTCCCTGGTGTACTGACGCAGCAGTGGCCGTACAGACTGCAGGTAGACTAGGCAAGGTATGTCCGCAACGCAGCGTCGTGATCGCCTTAGGCTGGAAAAGAGTCGAGCATTCTGGACAGTCTTTCACCTGGGTACAATCAAGAGAACAAGACATAGCATTGTGAGTTTCAGCTACTTTACCCTGTTCAATGTTAGCTTGAGTATCACTTAAAGCGACATTAGAATGTCTACGTGTATTACTCAACGATCTATCTCGTTGGCGCGATCGATTTTGATTATTGTCATTAAAATTGCCACAATTGTAGTTTCTGTCTGAGTTAAAATTTGGATGAGTCCGATAATTTGTAGAATGATCGTTATGATGTTGGTTAAATGGTTTATTTCCAAAAAATTGTCTGTTTTGTGAACCCTGAGATTTTGATCTCCAGTTTTGTTTATCATAATGTCCTTGATTATTTTTAAAATTATTGTTACCAAAATCTCGCGATCTGTGAGCTTGGTTCCAAGAAACATTAAATGGAGCAGATTGTTGAAATTGCTTCCCTTTGTAAAAGTTATCATTGTTAAAATTGTAATTATTTCCCTTATTGACATACCTGTCAGTACTAAAGGAACGATTGCGTGGGAAATTGTTTTGTTGTGCTGCAAAAGCAACAGGCAATTCATTCTTAATCTGTGCATTACTCAGATCCATGGTTGGGTGAGCAGTGCAAAAATTTTTTGCATGCTCTTCTAAGTATTTCATTGATAAAGGTTTCCGTTCGTGTAAAAATGCGAGAAATGTAGGATTTACAGACGATAGTACCTTATCGCGCATCAGTAAATCGAAGAGACCTTCATACGACTTTTCAATTTTGGATAATTCGATCCATCTTTCGAGGGTGAGTCGTATTTGTGACAGAAAATCACTGAAATTTCTGCTTGATTGCGGTAGCAATGTACGAAATCTTAATCGGTATTCATCTTCTGACATTTGAAATTTCTTCAGAAGTGCGGCTCTAAGAGCATTATAATCATTCTTCTCATTAATACTGGTAGTATGATAAACTGCTAAAGCATCCCCAGTAAGTAACCTGGATAAATATGTGCAATACAGTGTTTTATCCACGTTATAAGACACACAAGTGGCCTCAAACCTATCTAGGAAGAATATCACGTCATCAGACGGGGGATTAAATTTTGGTAATTTAAGGTGAATTTCCTTAAAATGGTCATGTCTGGATGAAGTTTGGCTTTCAAAAGTTCTCTGAGAATTAGCTTCCTGAGTTAACCTAAGTCTCTCATATTCTGACTCTGCTAATTTCAGTTCATGCTGTCGTTTTCTATCATTCTCTTCCATCTCAAGCTGAAGTCGTAATGTATTTTGTTCAGCTATTAATCTTCTTTCTTCCATTTCCTTCTGTTTATTTTGCATTTCATTTTGTTTAACTTCCATTTCAATTTTAAGTAGTCTTTCTTTTTCTGCCGCATCTCTTTTAAATTTCTCTTCAGCCTCGAATTTTTTCTGTTCGGACTCACGCTGAAATCGTTTCTCTTCTAATTCAGCGGCTAGTCTCATTTTTTTCTCATTCTCCTCAGACTCAATCCGTTTTTGATCTGCCTCAAATTGAAGTTTTTCTAGTCTTAAAGTTTCTAACTTTCTCTGTTCGGCTTCTATTTCTTGAGCTTTCTTATATTCTGCAAGTGCAAATGCTTTTACTTCATCAGGAGCCATCTGAAGAGCTTTTGCTTGCTTAATGAAATAGTCTAAGGTAGACGTTATTTAATATTATTATGTAATAATACTACTTAAAAGTGTTACTACAACTAGTGGTGTTCGTTCCTGTCCTAGAACGGTAAAATCAAGTTATATAATAGGCAATAATATTAATAATTAATAATGTAATTTATAACATGTAATGGTGTGAAAGCAATAACGTGACAGAGAACAGTACAATACTGACACGACACGATAATCAAGACAAATGACTACAGTCGTAGAAATCAATTAAAATGAAAATGTGGAACTAAAATAGAATGTCGTAAAAAATTACGATGACATCTACGATCCAATAATGCACAAGACAATTGACAACACAGTGTAAAAACATATGCTTTGTAAAAAACTGAATGATAGACAGGTTAGACGGACAATAATCACATACAAAATACATCATGAAACTAAGGTACAAGTAAAAATAGCTACGAAAACAACAAGTAAACGTGACGAAACAGCTAAACAGATACTGTTATAAGGGACAACTAGCGATCGGAACTTCGGCAAGGTTTCTAGCCTTGTACCGGAATTATCGCTCAATTGAAACTTACAAAATGAGCCTTACAGAACGTCTCACGAAGAGCCCGAATTGGCTTCGAGATGGATCTCGTTCGTCAGATCAACCTCCCTACCTCCCACGAAGAATACAACACATATAACATGTAACATGAAAAATATAAATGTGGACATAACTACATGAGGCACAGCTAAACGTAATAAAGTGTACAACGAAAACACGTTATACTCATCTCGCGTGCAGGTAAAAAATCAATGTGCCTCGTCTCCGTGGATGTACGTTTGAGGATAAATACTTCGTTCTGAGTATTAGACCACAGCTCGCACGCAATACTGACGAAGAGGTGATTCCAAGGTAGACAGTCACTGTACAACCTGACGTGGATGTTGATTGATGACCTTGACCCTGTCCGTAAGTTGATTGTGATTCACCAACACAGTAGATTCCAAGATGTTGTCGCCTTGAAAGTACAAATCTTCCATTCAACCGATACTTGTATAGGGTACGTTTACTTTGAAATTATTGATTTCCAGACCACACTGGCATATCATTTACTGTTGAGCGCTCTTTTCGGGTAACATGATAGCTAGTAGCAGAGGTACCAGTGTACTAGCATCTTGACGCGAATGTAGGATGAAAATTAGATGAAGAGCTATCCAACAGAACTTCAACGAGTGGAAGGCAAAATCAGGCCAACATGATCATACTCAACTCGTCGGTAAAGTTATTATAATTTATTACGTGGTACGAAGACGTTTGACAAGACGGTACAATGTTCCTTGACAGATACGATGAACAATTTATACATAGTAGTGACAGTTCCGATAAAACGATACATCTCTGGTCATTCATATCTAAAATCCTCTCTCACGTAAGTAATAAGAATCCAATAATATTCCTACTAGGTTTTAACAGCAAGGGAATGTCCGTTGGCCTTGCTTGAGGTCATCCACTTAAGCATGTACTCCCATACCACGAACTCCCGCATTCGTCCAATAAGAGACTGTTTCTATCCAAGACATAGTTCCATATAACGTAGACTCAATAGATATTCACTGGTACATATATGAAGAGGTATCTGAGTTAGTATCTTTAGGTTTTAACTAACCTCTCAAAACATGCCACGACTTTGGCATTACAATAAAGGCGTTTACACATATAAATACTGCAATCAAATTAACTTCTTTCCCACTCGTAGGAATCCTTCTTCTACGATACGAATCCTAAAGGCTAACGACTCTGTAGGTCCATTCTAGGAATAACATATTCCCGCTAGACTATTATAAGAGCGGCCTTACAATACAGCATATAATAATAATAAGTGGGGCGATAACTTACGTGACATTACTGCTATTGGTTTCGACCTGAAGACCAATACAGATCACTAGAATAAATGGCTTCCATAAACGTGCCATGAAATACAATAATATTATATCACTCACGGACATAAACAAGGTCCATGTTGCCCCTCCAAATCATGACGTCAGAAACTACCCAACTAGGTTACCCGTGCGTCCCAAAGCAACTCACACTGCTTTGTGCACGTCAGTGCGCGAATCATTCGACCGCACAAATAATATAACTATATTGAGACTGGTGCGTACATTTGGCAGGACCGAAGACTACCCCCTTAGGTAATAAATGTACGTAACACATACTCAACTCGTCGGTAAAGTTATTATAATTTATTACGTGGTAGGAAGACGTTTGACAAGACGGTACAATGTTCCTTGACTTTTACGATGAACAATTTATACATAGTAGTGACAGTTCCGATAAAACGATACATCTCTGGTCATTCATATCTAAAATCCTCTCTCACGTAAGTAATAAGAATCCAATAATATTCCTACTAGGTTTTAACAGCAAGGGAATGTCCGTTGACCTTGCTTGAGGTCATCCACTTAAGCATGTACTCCCATACCACGAACTCCCGCATTCGTCCAATAAGAGACTGTTTCTATCCAAGACATAGTTCCATATAACGTAGACTCAATAGATATTCACTGGTACATATATGAAGAGGTATCTGAGTTAGTATCTTTAGGTTTTAACTAACCTCTCAAAAATCATGCCACGACTTTGGCATTACAATAAAGGCGTTTACACATATGAATACTGCAATCAAATTAACTTCTTTCCACTCGTAGGAATCCTTCTTCTACGATACGAATCCTAAAGGCTAACGACTCTGTAGGTCCATTCTAGGAATAACATATTCCCGCTAGACTAATATAAGAGCGGCCTTACAATACAGCCTACAATCAGAAGTGGGGCGATAACTTACGTGACATTACTGCTATTGGTTTCGACCTGAAGACCAATACAGATCACTAGAATAAATGGCTTCCATAAACGTGCCATGAATACCATAATAATATATCAATCACGGACATAAACAAGGTCCATGTTGCCCCTCCAAATCATGACGTCAGAAACTACTCAACTAGGTTACCCGTGCGTCCCAAAGCAACTCACACTGCTTTGTGCACGTCAGTGCGCGAATCATTCGACCGCACAAATAATATAACTATATTGAGACTGGTGCGTACATTTGGCAGGACCGAAGACTACCCCCTTAGGTAATAAATGTACGTAACAACCACCCAATGTGCCATAGAATGAATGCTCTTTGAAGGCAAAGACTCAAACGAAGCAATTTTGTAGAATCAACCAAACTACAAATGTGAGTAGTTTCCATAAATGAACTATCCACTGTTAAACCCATCTACACTGCACACAAGCTTCCAGTTTGGAAACAAAATCGTTTCAATAAAATGATAGAGAACATTCCTGGAATTGAAAGAAAAAAGAGCCAAACTGCAACAGATAGAAAATCCTTAGCGACAAAATACATAGAGAAACATTACCCACGCAACACCTGGACCCATGCATACACAGATGGATCAGCAACAAATGCAACAGAAAATGGAGGTGGGGGTATCTTTCTGACCTTAAGCACTGGTGCAGAAAAAAAGGCTGTCAGTGGCGACAAGACAATTCTTAAGTAACTTCAGAGCAGAGGCAGAGGCCTTGAAAACTGCAGCAGAGGTTATATTGACAGAAGAAAGCACAGAGAGACAAGTTGCTTTCTTTACTGATGCACAGTCAGTAATTGCAACGTTGAAAAGCCAAAATAATACAGACCTGGATGATCTCAGAATAGTGCTCCACAAACTTTGTCAACGATTCAAAAGTGTTGTGATCCAATGGATCCCATCTCATTGTAACATCACCTGCAATGAAGAGGCTGACAGAATGGCAAAAGAAGGTTCACATCTACCTCAGCCTGATGCAAGCATAACTTTTGAGGAGGCAAAGAGTTTTATCAGAATCATATACAGAACAAAATGGAATGTAGAACATCCAGGGCACACACAGAATGATGCTTCAAGGGAACAAGTGATAATCTTCAGACTCCGCACTGGCCACAACAGATTGAGATACCATCTATTCAACAAGCTAAAGATAGGAACTACCGATCAGTGTAATTGTGGCACTGATAAAATGACTGCTGAACATCTGCTTCAAAGTTGCCCCTTATATGCGGTACAGAGAAAGTGAATATGGCCGACGCCAGCTCCTTTCGTGGAGAAGCTTTACGGGGATTCAAATAGCCTCAAACTGACTACTGCTTTCTTTGAGAACATTCAAGTGGACATCTGAGAGTGTACGAAGAAGAAGCAGAAAAAAAGCTGCCAAGTAAACTTTATGCAGAAAGATTTCCTCAATATCCAGATCATCACCCTGTGATGATAACCTTCTTTTAAAAAGAGAATTATTCATTTTACACTGTTAAATATAATTGATTATTAAATTTGTTATTTGTATATATACAAATTTATAATTGATTTAATCGTTTTGCATATACTGTACCCGTATGTCTCAGTCATTTTAAATACACTTAAAACAGAGCTACTAAATTAAGATTTCACCGAATTAAATCAGTTGGGGCTTGAACGAGCTAAAATATACATAATAATTCTTCATAAAAGGTGTCGGGCAAATACAAAGTTAACAATTGTTCTGTCCAGTTCAGCATTGTTCTTGATTTCTGAATGATCTTATGAATAATCCCTCGAGATAGAAGCATCATCATCCTTCTATCTGTATCTCTTCCATGAGCACTCTTGTGCGAAGGTGGATACATTTGAAGACACTTGTGTCACACAAGTCTATGCCTAATTCCCGTCATGTCTATGTCTTATTTACTCCCTTCATGTCTATGTATAATTCCCTCCATGTCTATGTCTTCTTTATTCCCTTCATGTCCATATGTTCTTTTTTCTTTCATATCTATGTCTAATTCTCTTCATTTCTATGTCTTCTTTATTACCTCTATGTCTGTTTAATTACCTTCATGTCTATGTTTTATTTATTCCCTTTATATATATATGTATATCTTCTTCATCCCCTTCATGTCTATGTCTCATTCCCTTCATGTCTATGTCTTCTTTATTTCTTTCATGTCTATGTCTTCTTTATTACCTTCATGTCTATGTTTTATTTATTCCCTTCATTTATGTATCTTCTTCATCCACTTCATGTCTATGTCTCATCCCCTTCATGTCTATGTCTCTTTATTCCCTTCATTCATTCATAACCCTCCACTCCCAGAGGAGCATAGGTCTACAACAAACACATGCCAAGTCCTCCTGTCACGTGCCATCATCTCAAGTTCTTTCCACGTTCTCCTTATCATTTTCACCTCTGTTTCCAGCTCTCTTCTCCGTGTGCTTCCAGGTCTACCTCTGCCTCTCTTGCCCTGGGAGTTCCAGAACAAGGACTGTCTTGTAATGCTATCAACAGGTTTCCTCAGTTTGTGTCCTATCCATCGCCATCGTCTTCTTCTCATCTCTTGTTCCAGTGGCACTTGTCTAGTTCTTGTCATCAGTTCCACGTTGGTAACCTTGTCATACTATTTTCATCCTTCTATTCTACGCAAGCACCAACTTATGAAAGTCTGTAGCTTTTTGGTTGTTGTCTTTGTTGTTCTCCATGTTTCAAAGCCATACAATAGTACTGACTTCACATTTGAGTTGAAAATTCTTATCTTCGTGTTGGATCCGATTTCTCTTGATCTCTATATATTTCCCAATGCAATGAAAGCTCCTCTTGCTTTTTGTATTCTTATTTTGATATCGCTGTCTGTCCCTCCAACTTTGTCTATATTACTTCCAAGATATGTGTACGATTCTACATCTTGTAGTGGTGTTTCTTCAAGTTCAACCCTGTTATCATTACCTGCATTTATTCTCATTATTTTTGTCTTTTCCCTGTGTATTTTCAGACCCAATTGCTGTGACCTCTCATCGAGTGTTTTCAATTTGTCCTGCATCTGATTACGGCTATGGGACAGAAGAGTCAAGTCATCAGCAAAATCCAGATCATCCAACTGCTTAGTAAGAGTCCACTGGATTCCATTTCTGTTGTGTGTTGTCGATGTTTTTATAACCAAATCTATTGCTAGTAAGACAAGAAATGGAGACAAGAGGCATCCCTGTCGCACTCCCGTTCTTATCCCAAACGGTTCTGTAAGCTGTCCTTCATGAAGAACTCTGCATGTCATGTCTTCATATGTTTTCTTTTTTAAATTAATGATCTTCAGGGGAACTCCATAATGCCTCATCAATTTTCAACAGTGATTCTCTGTCTACTCTGTCAAATGCCTTTTCGTAGTCCACAAATCCAATGTATAGTGCTGAATTCCATTCCTTTGTTCAACTATTATTCTCAAAGTGGCTATCTGGTCTGTACAGGATCTATTTCGTCGAAAACCTGCTTGCTCATCTCTCAGTTTCTTGTCTATGGACTCTTTTAATCTCTCGAGGATAATCCTGTTTTACTTTTCCTGGCACTAATAGTAACATTATTCTTCTATAATTTGTGCACTCTTGTAAATTTCCCTTTTTAGGCAACTTAACCAGATATCCTTCCATTCTGCTGGTATTTCTTCCTTTTCCCAGACTTTACCAACTAATTTATATAACATCTCTGTAGCCGTGTCGATATCTGCCTTGATGGCCTCAGCTATAATGCCATCTGGTCCAGCCGCTTTTCCATCTCTTAGAAGCTTTATGGCTTTCTTTATTTCTTCCTTCGTTGGTCTTTCACAGTTAATTTGTAGCTGTTCTTCTGCTTGGGGGCTTTGTGGAGCTGGTCTATTGAGAAGGTCCTCAAAATATTCCGCCCACTTCTTCATTTACTCTTGTATATTGCTGAGCAGTTTTCCATTCATGGTTATGTCTTATTTATTTCCTTCATGTCTATATCTTCTGTATTTCCTTCATGTCTATGTCTTATTCCTTTCATAGTTAGGTCTTCTTTACTCCGTTCATGTCTGATGTCTAATGTTCTTCATGTCTATGTCTGATTCCCTTCATGTCTATGTCTCTTTATTCCCTTCATGGTTATGTCTTCTTTATTTCCTTCATGTCTATGTCTCATTCCCTTCATGTCTGTCTTCTTTATTCCCTCAATGTCTATGATTTATTTATTCCCTTCATATATGTATCTTCTTCATCCACTTCATGTCTATGTCTCATTCCCTTCATATCTATGTCTCTTTATTCCCTTCATGGTTATGTCTAATTTCCTTCATGTCTATATCTTCTGTATTTCCTTCATGTCTATGTCTTATTCCTTTCATGGTTATATCTTCTTTATTCCCTTCATGTCTATGTCTAATTTCCTTCATTCATTCATTCATAACCCTCCACTCCCAAAGGAGCATAGGCCTTCAACAAACACATGCCAAGTCCTCCTGTCACGTGCCATCATCTCAAGTTCTTTCCACGTTCTCCTTATCATTTTCACCTCTGTTTCCAGCTCTCTTCTCCATGTGCTTCTTGGTCTACCTCTGCTTCTCTTGCCCTGGGGGTTCCAGAACAAGGACTGCCTTGTAATGCTATCAACAGGTTTCCTCAGTGTGTGTCCTATCCCGTCATGTCTATGTTTTATTTATTCCCTTCATGTCTATGTCTAATTCCCTTCATGTATGTGTCTGCTTTATTCCCTTCATGTCTATGTCTAATTCCCTTCCTGTCAGCGTCTTTTTTAAGTCCCTTCATGTCTATGTCTAATTTCCTTCATGCCTGTGTCTTCTTTATTCCCTTCATGTCTATGTCTAATTCGCTTCATGTCTGTGTCTTCTTTATTCCCTTCATGTCTGTGACTTCTTTTACACCTTCATGTCTGTCTAATTCCCTTCATGTCTTTGTCTACTTTACTCCCTTCATGTCTATGTCTTCTTTATTCCCTTCATGTCTATGCCTTCTTTATTCCTTCCACGTCTATGTCTTTCCCTTCATTATGTTTTCTATATTCCCTCCATGTCTATGTTTTCTATATTCCCTTCGTATCAATGTCCTCTATATTCCCTTCATGTCTATGTTTTCTATATTCCCTTCGTGTCTATGTCTTCTATATTCCCTTCATGTCTATGTCTTCTATATTCCCTTCATGTCTATGTTTTCTATATTCCCTTCATGTCTATGTCCTCTATATTCCCTTCATGTCTATGATTTCTATATTTCCTTCATGTCTATGTTTTCTATATTCCCTTCATGTCTATGTTTTCTATATTCCCTTCAAGTCTATGTTTTCTATATTCTCTTCATGTCTATGTCTTCTATATTAACTTCATGTCTATGTCTTCTATGTTCCCTTCATGTCTATGTTTTCTATATTCCTTTCATGTCTATGTTTTCTATATTCCCGTCATGTCTATGTTTTCTTTATTCCCTTCATGTCTATGTTTTCTATATTCCCTTCACGTCTATGTTTTCTATATTCCCTTCATGTCTATGTTTTCTATATTCCCTTCATGTCTATGTCTAATTCCTTTCTACGTGTGTGTGTTTTTTTTTAATAGTCTCCCTCCATTTCTCTTAACCTGTTGTTTCCAGAACACGAACTGTCTTCTCTCACTCACAACTTTCTCTGAATATCTACAAAATGAACAAGTACAGACAAGATGAACATTTTTGTGAGTGGTGATTGGAGTTAAAACTATGATATTTTCCTAACTTTATGGCCTTGACAAAGATCGTGTTCGAAAAGTGACACTTTTACTTTTCCTCGTGATTTCAAAAATTCCTTCTTTATCATTTCTGAGTAACCTTGTATCCTGAATATTCATAAACAAATTGAACGTACATCTTTCTTCAAACAAAACCAATTCTAGCAACCGGAATGTTTGAAGAAAGCCAGTTAAGGCATGTTTATCAGTTTATGAAAAGTAAAGATTTCCAAGCGAGGTTAAAAATGTCCACGAGTTTGTGAGTAAGAGGACAAAAAAACCCGATATTACGTCTGTAAATTTGAGACGTTTATTTTCCTGGTAGTTTTTTTTTTCACCTTAGATTTGAAGCGACATGTGCAGTAATTCAGCTTTTGAAAAATTGTATGGATATGCGCTTCGTTGTGTGTGTGTGCGTGTGTGTGTGTGTGTGTGTGTGTGTGTTGTATTTATGTATGTACTGTATATACATATGTAAGGATATGTGTATGTATAATATGTATTTCAATGGGAGCGAAAAGGTAAATGATACACGTAGAAATGCACACACCTGTGTATATTTATATACATACTAAATTGCTGATAATGTGTTTATACATACACCATTAATGCATTGTGAGGCGCCAAAGCAACTTCAACGAGGAATGAATGAACTGAAGGGCAAAAGGGGTCTACTGCAGTGGTTCTCAACATGGGTCATGTACGGGTGACACACCATATTTCTAGGGGGCCACGGTAAAGTTGTAAAATACCTTTTTCCAGCTAACAGTGACAATGAGGAGGGACCACAGAGGTAAATTAAACTGGGGGGGGGGGGGGCCATGAGCAAATAAAATGGTTGAGAACCCCTGGTCCACTGGACGTGCCGTATATGAAGAAATGACCCACCCAAACAATAATGACTACATCAACAACCTACGACTTGTGGAACAGAACACAATCTTTCAAACCAAGAACTGAACACAGCAGACACGCTTACTTACTTAGTCGTTCCCCTTCTACCGTGAGGTGTAGAGGTTTGGAAGAGAGAGCGCCAGACTATCCTATTGGCTGTCTTCCTCCTGGCCTGATTCCATTCTAGTCGTCGGTCCTTCAAAGATTGTCTAATGTTGTCCTCCCAGCGGACTCTGGGTCGTCCTGGGGGTCTGGATCCTTGGTTCTTTGTTTCCCATGCTTGTCGTGGTAGCCTATCTTCTCCCATTCTGAGACATGGCCAAACCATCTTAATTGGGACTGTTCTACTTAGGTCTGCAGGGGGTAGGATTTAAGGCCTTGACGTATCGTCTGGTTGCGTACCATGTCTCTTCTTGTTACTTCAACCACCTTCCTCAGATACTTCATTTCTGAGGTTTGGATCTGGCTTTTGTGGGTTGTAGTCATTGCCCATGACTCGCATCCATATGTCAAGACTGGGACATACGTGGAGTGGTATACAGCCATCTTCGTTTTCTTACCAACCTCTCTCTTGCTGAGGAATCCTCGATTTATGGCCTGAAAAAGTCTCCCAGCTGCTGCTTTTCGAGTGGCCAACTCTTCTTTGATGCCTCCCTTTCGGTCTATAATAGCTCCGAGGTATTTAAAGTGGTCGACCTGCTCCAGGACCTGTTCTCCCATCTTAATCTGATGTCTGGGGAGCCGCGCTGGTGTAATGGCTACGACGTTGTACTGGCGACCAGGTGTTCATGGTTCAAACCCGGCCGTCGGCGTTTGAAGAAATGTTTACGACCGGAAATTTGACTGAATAATCTGAACGGCTCCTGCACATAAATCCCGTGTGGATGGGAAGGAGCGAAGCTCCTGACCGGGTTGGAAGGAAAGTCCACTGACCCCCCAGCCTCGCAATGACATGTCATTGGGCCGAAAGAGCCGGAAAGCTCGAGTGCCGCTGGTTATATAAAAATAAAAAAATCTGATGTCTTCTTTCTTCTCGTGATATCACCATGGATTTTGTTTTAGAGCTGCTTATAACCATCCCTCACAGCAGACAAGCACGTTTATAAATTAAATCCTTCACTGACCCTAAATTTACAAGGCAGTATTAGTCCTAGAATACCGCGGGATAAGACAGTTATCATCATCATCATCAGCTGCCATCTCCACAACGAAGGTTGGCTTAAATGGATCTTCAACGTCTTCTGTCTCTTGTCTTGGTGGTGCACTCTAATAGACTCTTTCCTGTCCATCTCTTGATGTTATCTTCCCACTTATAGCGCTGTCTTCCCCTGTGATGATGTCACCATGATACAACGTTAAAATATCTCCAAAATTAACGATGAAATGTAGGGTTAAAAATAATGCGTAAGATACTAGGAGACATGCTCGCCCATGCCAGCCTTTCCCACCGCCATTTAAAACTAACGAGTTAGAAGTGCAGACGAAACGTTTACCCTTTGTAGACGGGAGAGAACGGAGGACACAAAAAAAGGAAAAATATGACTGAACACGTGTTTGAAGTTCGAACGGCAAAAAGACGCAAGTGGGGGTGAAAGGAAAAAAATTCACGTCCCGAGTTGACATAAAGTAAGGAAATGGACAAGAAAAGGACATTAGCTCTTGATCGAGACAGTCATTTCTTGGACGTTTTTCGATACTTGATCTTTATTTGAATGCCGCAGCAAAACACATGAGGGAAGGTTCTCGAACAAATTTCAAAATTTAAACTTGAGAAAAAAATATGTTTTTTTTTTTAATAATAGAGTTATGAAAATAAAACCTAGCTAGTTTGATAGCCCATCTTGAGCAGAGAAATAATATGCTTTCATTTATACAGACGGGTAGATAATAAAGAAGATATTGACAAAAGACTGTATTGTTCATATCATACAAGCGACTGCACTGTTAACCCATGTCACTCATCATCTCATCTCAGCCCGTAACCCGTCATGGGTCGTAGGGGTGCCATGGTGGAAGCATCAGCAGACAGGGTCCTCCACTGCTCTCTATCCTCAGCAATGCGTACAAGTGTGGAAAAACCGTGTCCTGTCCATTCTTTGATGTTATCAGCCCAAGGATTTTCTCTGCCTTCCTCTTCTCCGTTTACCTTCGACTGTTCCCTGAAGGATCGTTTTCGAAAGGGAGTCATGACGAGTTACATGCCCAAACCAGGCAAGCTTTCGACGTTTCACTATTGACAAAAGTGGTTCTTGGTGGCCTGCATAGGTGTTTATCTTCTCTCTAACATAGACATTTGTTTTGTGCTCTTTATAGCAAATGCGCAAAATTCTTCTATAACATTTATGCTCGAAAGCCTGAATCCTTCGCTCCGTATCTGCAGTGAGTGTCCAGTCCTCACACCCATACAAGAGAATAGATAATACAAGTGATTTGTATAATTTGATCTTCACAGGAAAACTGATGTTACTTTTCCATATCACATTCAACCTTGTCATGGCAGCTGAGGCCATCTCAAGTCTTGTCTTGATTTCTTTAATTGATCTTCCATCACTACATATAGTGGACCCGAAATATTTAAAGGTGTTAACTTCTTCTAACGTTTGCGAATTTAACGTAATGTTGGTCGGAACATGTTTCTTATGGCTATTCACCAATATCTTGCTTTTTTCTATATTAATTTCCATCCCATACGTTCTTGTTACTTTCTCCAGTCTAGAGGTAAGGTCTTGAAGTTCTGATTCTGATCCAGCTATCAGATCAATATCATCAGCAAAACGTAGGTTGCACAGAGGTCGGCCTCCAATCGATATGTCACTAAAAGTTACCAAAATCTTGGCCTTGAGTCTGCAAACGTAAAAATCGAGCTGTAATTAAAGAGAGGGAATGTGGTGGAGCATTGTAGCTAAAAATAACTTAGGCAGCAGATTCGTGTAGGAAATGCATGTAAAACCAAGTGTGTTTTTATGAAAAAACAAGTAGAGACAGACGGACTAACAGACCGTAATACATGCTTGACTGAGATTTGACTGAAGTGACTTTTGGTTGAAGATTTGAAAGCAAGGGGGGAAGTCGGCGATTGGTCAACGCATTTTATAGTAGCGGGATAGAGAGGTGAAAGTTTGCCATTCGACATAAGTCTTTTCAGAGACGCAGTTTGAATCCATGGTGGTGTTGATTCCATAAGAATATAACTATATAGTGGGACGCCATCATACGGCCAGCAGCTCAGCTGAGTTTTGCTAGTAAATTTAACTGTGTTCTCAATTCTGAATTCTGGTAAGAATGAACAATATTTATTCTGTATATTTTAATAATTCGAGTGATTGATACTGCCATATTATAAAAATGATTACGACAAGTAAGTGTTCGCTCTAGATCCCCAACCCTAGATCAGGGTCTAGAGACATACATACACAGAAAATATATAGGCACGCCTAACTGAAACTATGAAAAAGGATCTAGTGTTGAGATCAGTGGAACATATCACCTATCTTATTTAATAGCAGGAAGCTATTGAACATATCTCAGATGCAATGTAGTCTTGGGGAACTAATACTATGTGAAACCAACTTGGTAAGATGTGCTGTGTGGTCAGAGAGATCTGACCCAGTCTATGTGGTGTTGTTGTTGTGTAGTGTTGTGTGCAGAAGTGGTTCAGGAAGTAGAGTTCTGACACATGACCAATACTTTTGTTTCAGAACTGTGAGTTTCTATTTGGCACCAAAGCGGTGTCAAATGCTGTAGTAATATATACAAGTGTGGACCAGAGCAGTCTATCATTGTGTCAGAGCAGCCGAATATTGCCCCCAGCACGGAGAGGTGGGGCCACAAGACTTTTGTACAGGATCGACGCAGGCGAGATAAGTTATATCTGGCCTGCTGGACTTTCACCAACGACATTTTCAACTAAATTATCCCTAGTTCACCAGTAAATAAAGCCATGACATTGGGGAAATTAAACTATATAGATTTATTCCTTAAGTCAACGGACAATGTTTGGCAGTCATAGACTGGGAGTGATTACACCATCCCAACAGCATATCTAGTAATAAGTTCTCCTGTGACTATCTTAATATAATTACTATTAACCAGTCATTTGAAATAATTAAGTACACATTTTCCATTTATTATGTCATATGATTTTGCATTCCATTTATGACTCCATAATATTTCTTATGTTCTGACCAACTAAACATTTGGTTCAGAACAAAATAAATTTATCAAAAGATTTAACTTTAAAAACTAAAATAGCCTGAGTTAGTTCAGTGTGTTATAAATTTTCTTTATATTATTAGACTTCTTAAATATCTGTGTGTGTGTGTGTGTGTGTGTGTGTGTGTGTAATCTACCACAACACATTACATATCAGTACCCTAGATTTTTAACGTAGCCACATTCATTAGAAAAAAAAAAAGATATGTGTGAGGTCGTAAGTGGTAGCAAGAAGGGCCTTCTGTAATTCACATCTACATTTATCTCAGGAGCCTTCACAGCTGACCTCATACATCACACTAGGTGACATCAACCATACAATACCATTAAAATCCACTACATATATTTGGGACTTGTCCAGGGATAATTAGCTTATCAGTAATATTAGGATCTCCTGGTGGGAGAATTAAATCAGGGGAACAAATTGTAAAAATTAAAAGTGTCCCTTAAAATTGAAAGTGAGAATAAAAGTTGGTGAATCTTCACAGCCAGTGGTATTAATTAGTTAACTGGCTAATTAGAATTACCTTAGTCTATAGTAATTGGAATTACTTTAGTTATTTATTGGTTAGAATTTTACCCTGATCATTGTTATTTTGTGTGATGGCTGAGCTAGCAAAGTTCAGATCAGCTGCTGTGCTAACGGCGAAGGATATGGGAATGGATGGTCAGGTTTTAATTCAGTATGTAACTGCTGAATGTGACAAGTATATTGAAAGGGAAGATAGGAGGTTAGCTGAAGAGAAGAGGTTACAAATTGAGGCTGATAGAGAACTTATGAGGTTGCAGATTGAGGCTAAGGCTAAGAGGCTGCAGATTGAGGCTGACAAAGAGGCTAAAGCATTAGAGGCAGAAGAAAAACGACAGCAAAGGGAGGCAGAAGATAAAAGATTGACTGCCGAAAGGGAGGCAGAAGATAGAAGGTTGCAAAGGGAGCACGAATTACGACTAAGGAAGCTAAGTTACAAGGCCAGGCTCCTGAAAATGGTGCCAGCCCTTTTGCCTCAGATGCTGCAGCTAGTCAGGGTGCCTCAAACTCAGCTATGGGGTTTCATTTAGACCATTTTGTTGAAAAAGACGATGACATCAAGGGGTACCTCAGTCGTTTTGAATTATTAGCTACTACATATGGGTTAGAGAGAGAGAGAGGTGGAGTTTAAAGTTGTCACAGGGACTGAGAAGTACTTCTTATGAAGTCTTCGCAAAAATGAACAGAGAAGACCAAGACAATTATGACATGTTAAAGCAGGCTTTGTTATTGAGGTACGAAAAAAATGGTGAATTTTATCGTAAGAAATTTAGAAATGCCAAACTGTTGTCTTGGGAGACATACCACCAATTCTCTGCCAGACTGGAAACCTATTTGGAGAAATGGACTGCTCTGGGGAAGACCCAAGATCTTAAAGAGATGATCATGATAGAGCAATTGAGAGAGTCCATGGCTCCAGACATGAGAAAATTTCTCATGGAACAAGGTGCAGAGAAGTTGGGGGAGATTTTAAATGTCGCTGAGAGGTATCGGGCAGCCCAGGCAGAGGTAAGTGGCACTAAAAAGAAGCACATAAAAACTTTTAAAGCTCCACAGCCATTTAATAAATTTGAAAATAGAGAACAGGGTAATAAAGGCAGGACAAACTTTGAACGGCCAAGAAATGACTATCGAGACAGAAACTCACAGTTCAATGACCAAAAATACAATGAAAGAAAACCGTTTAACCAAGGAAAAAGATGGTGCAAATGGTGCAAGAAAGATAACCATAACACCGAATTTTGTAGAAGGAAACCTTCAAACATTGCTGCAATGAAGTCGGGGACTCAAAGATTAAAGGTTAATCCTAATGGACAGCAGGAACCTTATCACCCCCCAGTTTGTGAGGATGTTATTTGTAATGGGGTCACCATAAGGTGCCTTTATGATACAGGTTTGGATTATGATTCAGTTGTGAAGTCTAGCCTAGTGGACCCAATTCAGTATACCACAGAAACAGTGGAAATACAAGGGGCGACTAAGGACATACCACTCATGACACTTCCCATCGCAAGGATAACGGTGAAAACTCGCTATGTGGAAGGAGAAATCAGAGCAGCAGTGATAGATGAACCAATCTACCCTCTGATATTGGGGTGTAGATACGTCTTCTTGGGGAATCCCGAGAGACCTGTGATCATGGCGACAGTGCAGACCAGGTCACAGAAAAAGGAGGAAGAAGGTGAACCTATAAATGCTCATCCAGAGGAGATGAGGAAGGCGCAGGCTGAGGATAGGACACTCAAGCCATGTTTTAAAAAATTGCCCAAATTCCACACACCTCCAAGCAAGGGGGAATATTTTATGAAGGACAGATTGCTATATAGGAAGACAGGAACTAGATCCACTGGTCACGGACAGTTGGTTCTTCCCAAGGTATATAGGGCAAATTTAATAAGGAGCTTACATGTTGGAAAAGATGGTGACCATGAGAAAGTCGGTACCATCTGCTAAAAAGTTGCTCGAAAATACTATTGGCCCGACGTAAATGTCGATATTGAAAACTTTGTAGAAGCATGTGGCGTATTTCATGAGGGAACACCCTTTACTTCTTTAGTCGTTCCCCTTCTACCGTGAGGTGTAGAGGTTTGGAAGAGAGAGCGCCAGACTATTCTATCGGCTGTCTTCCTCCTGGCCTGGTTCCATTCTAGTCCTCGGTCCTTCAAAGATTGTCTAATGTTGTCCTCCCAGCGGACTCTGGGTCGTCCTCGGGGTCTGGATCCTTGGCTCTTTGTTTCCCATGCTTGTCGTGGTAGCCGATCTTCTCCCATTCTGCAGACATGGCCAAAACCATCTTAGTTGGGACTGTTCTACTTGGGTGAGGGAACACCCACAAAGGGAAAATATGTGCAGGACCTAGAAACGCCACGGGGCACTCTTAGGCCTGGAAGGAAAAATTATTATACTCAGGTAGACAAAGTGCAATGGGAGCCCCCTTTTCACACCCAGTCTTCACTTGAATGGATTAACATGGCCACTATGCGACGAGTACAAAGAAGAAATTTAACCCAGAATAAACTGACAATCCCTCGGTCAGAGTTATATAAACTGGATGAAACTAAAAAAAGAGCGAAGATCTCTCACAAGCAATCTAAAGTGGGGAGATAAACCCAAGAAGAAAATTGATAGTGGTCGATTTGTGAGTGATGATTCTAGGAAGAAAAGTCCTCATTATAAAGCTTCTAATGGACGGGACCAGACGGGTTCCATGAAAAATAAGTATGAAAATTTAAAGGTCCAGATGTAGCACTATTAAGGACCTGGACAGATGAGAAGGCAGAAGAGACTGTTACCTCATCTTATCAATACGTGAACGAACTGACCACTCGTCTGAAAGCTGGATGGAAACTGGCAAATGATAATTTGAGACAAGCCAGGAAGAAACATGCAGCATATTTTAATAGGAAGGCAAAGGACAGAGAACTAGCTGTGGGAGAGAAGGTGCTTCTTCTACTACCCGGCAGCCAGAATAAATTACAAATTGGATGGCAAGGTCCATATACGGTTCTAGAGAAGGTGTCTAGAACAAAATATAAAATTGACAAAAAGGGGAAGGAGAAAGTTTATCATGTAAACCTGTTAAAGAAGTATCTGGACAGACCACTCCAGGAAAGCACCCCCTTACTGACCTTGGCTATCGCAACTCAAATGCAAAAGGAACCACTCACCTCGCATGAATACCCATTACATCCTTGTGAAACAGCGGCACAAGTAAAAGTCAGTAAGCACCTGACTAAAAATCAGAGGGAGAGAGTTCAACAGGTTCTGGAGGAACATACAGATGTATTAACAGATAAACCAGGACATACAAATTTGCTACAGTATGACATGAAACTGGTAGACTCAAACCCAATCTGTATGAGAGCCTATTCTATTCCGTTCGCGAAGGAGAAGGCATTGAAGGAAGAAATAGATTATTTGTTGAAGGAGGGGATTATTTCACACAGTGAATCATCTTTTAGCTCCAGTGTCGTTTTGTTGAGAAAACCGTCTGGGGAACACAGACTGTGCATAGATTACAGGAAACTGAATGCTGTCACAGAAGGACAAGTGGATCCATTACCAGACACAAAACAGTTATTTGCCAGATTAAACAAGGCAAAATACTTTTCAAAGGTGGATCTTAGTAAAGGCTATTACCAGATTCCAGTGAAGCCTGAAGTGAGACCTTATTTAGCGTTTAGCACATCGGAAGGACATTATGAATTCAACATGCTACCATTCGGATTGAAAAATGCTCCGAGTGTATTTTCAAGGATGATGCGCAAATTGTTGGATCCCCTGAATAACCCATGTATCACGAATTTCATGGATGATATTCTCGTCGCCACAGAGACATTCGAAGAACATATTGACGCTCTAAAAATGTTATTTGACAGGCTTAGGGAGGCGAACTTAACTGCTAGGCCAACAAAATGTTGTATTGGATGCAAAGAGTTGGAATTCTTGGGACACACTGTATATCAGGGTAACATGACCCCTGATCCCAAGAACTTGGAAAAACTGCAGAGAGCACCGAGACCACAAACAAAAAAGGACGTGCGATCATTCGTGTCGTTATGCGGATTCTATCAAAAATATATCAAAAATTTTAACTCCATTTGTGCTCCTCTGACTGATCTGACTCGCAAGGGACTTCCAGATAAAATTATTTGGACTGCGCAATGTGAATTAGCTTTCCAAGAATTAAAGGAAAAACTCACTAGCAAGCCTATTCTCAAATTGCCTGATTTGACACAGGACTTTGTGGTGAGAACAGATGCAAGTAATGTAGGCCTCGGGGCGGCCTTGTTGCAGAGGTCATCTTCACCTGATGGGGAACTGAACCCAGTCGCTTATGCAAGCCGCAAATTGAATAAAGCGGAACAAGGATATTCCACAAGCGAAAAGGAATGTTTAGCGTTAATCTGGGCAATAAAGAAGTTCCAAATCTATCTGTATGGTAGGACTTTTGTGGTCCAGACGGATCATCAGCCCCTCGTATTCTTATCTCAGGCTAAGCATGAAAACGCAAGATTGTTGAGGTGGTCTTTATTGTTGCAACCTTATCAGTTTATTATCGAATATATCCCAGGGTCAATGAATGTCGGTGCAGATTTCCTCAGTCGGCACCCCTGTGATCAAGATTAGATAGTGGCAGGCGTGAGGAGAGATTTTATCTATGTTTATCACTGGTTTTGGAACTTGCCGTAGTGCATGTTCTCAGGTGGGGACATGTGTGATGATGACACCATGACACAACGTTAAAATATCTCCAAAATTAACGATGAAATGTAGGGTTAAAAATAATGCGTAAGATACTAGGAGACATGCTCGCCCATGCCAGCCTTTCCCACCGCCATTTAAAACTAACGAGTTAGAAGTGCAGACGAAACGTTTACCCTTTGTAGACGGGAGAGAACGGAGGACACAAAAAAAGGAAAAATATGACTGAACACGTGTTTGAAGTTCGAACGGCAAAAAGACGCAAGTGGGGGTGAAAGGAAAAAAATTCACGTCCCGAGTTGACATAAAGTAAGGAAATGGACAAGAAAAGGACATTAGCTCTTGATCGAGACAGTCATTTCTTGGACGTTTTTCGATACTTGGTCTTTATTTGAATGCCGCAGCAAAACACATGAGGGAAGGTTCTCGAACAAATTTCAAAATTTAAACTTGAGAAAAAAATATTTTTTTTTTTTTTTAAATAATAGAGTTATGAAAATAAAACCTAGCTAGTTTGATAGCCCATCTTGAGCAGAGAAATAATATGCTTTCATTTATACAGACGGGTAGATAATAAAGAAGATATTGACAAAAGACTGTATTGTTCATATCATACAAGCGACTGCACTGTTAACCCATGTCACTCATCATCTCATCTCAGCCCGTAACCCGTCATGGGTCGTAGGGGTGCCATGGTGGAAGCATCAGCAGACAGGGTCCTCCACTGCTCTCTATCCTCAGCAATGCGTACAAGTGTGGAAAAACCGTGTCCTGCCCATTCTTTGATGTTATCAGCCCAGGATTTTCTCTGCCTTCCTCTTCTCCGTTTACCTTCGACTGTTCCCTGAAGGATCGTTTTCGAAAGGGAGTCATGACGAGTTACATGCCCAAACCAGGCAAGCTTTCGACGTTTCACTATTGACAAAAGTGGTTCTTGGTGGCCTGCATAGGTGTTTATCTTCTCTCTAACATAGACATTTGTTTTGTGCTCTTTATAGCAAATGCGCAAAATTCTTCTATAACATTTATGCTCGAAAGCCTGAATCCTTCGCTCCGTATCTGCAGTGAGTGTCCAGTCCTCACACCCATACAAGAGAATAGATAATACAAGTGATTTGTATAATTTGATCTTCACAGGAAAACTGATGTTACTTTTCCATATCACATTCAACCTTGTCATGGCAGCTGAGGCCATCTCAAGTCTTGTCTTGATTTCTTTAATTGATCTTCCATCACTACATATAGTGGACCCGAAATATTTAAAGGTGTTAACTTCTTCTAACGTTTGCGAATTTAACGTAATGTTGGTCGGAACATGTTTCTTATGGCTATTCACCAATATCTTGCTTTTTTCTATATTAATTTCCATCCCATACGTTCTTGTTACTTTCTCCAGTCTAGAGGTACAGTCTTGAAGTTCTGATTCTGATCCAGCTATCAGATCAATATCATCAGCAAAACGTAGGTTGCACAGAGGTCGGCCTCCAATCGATATGTCACTAAAAGTTACCAAAATCTTGGCCTTGAGTCTGCAAACGTAAAAATCGAGCTGTAATTAAAGAGAGGGAATGTGGTGGAGCATTGTAGCTAAAAATAACTTAGGCAGCAGATTCGTGTAGGAAATGCATGTAAAACCAAGTGTGTTTTTATAAAAAAACAAGTAGAGACAGACGGACTAACAGACCGTAATACATGCTTGACTGAGATTTGACTGAAGTGACTTTTGGTTGAAGATTTGAAAGCAAGGGGGGAAGTCGGCGATTGGTCAACGCATTTTATAGTAGCGGGATAGAGAGGTGAAAGTTTGCCATTCGACATAAGTCTTTTCAGAGACGCAGTTTGAATCCATGGTGGTGTTGATTCCATAAGAATATAACTATATAGTGGGACGCCATCATACGGCCAGCAGCTCAGCTGAGTTTTGCTAGTAAATTTAACTGTGTTCTCAATTCTGAATTCTGGTAAGAATGAACAATATTTATTCTGTATATTTTAATAATTCGAGTGATTGATACTGCCATATTATAAAAATGATTACGACAAGTAAGTGTTCGCTCTAGATCCCCAACCCTAGATCAGGGTCTAGAGACATACATACACAGAAAATATATAGGCACGCCTAACTGAAACTATGAAAAAGGATCTAGTGTTGAGATCGGTGGA
Source organism: Oreohelix idahoensis (assembly GCA_024509875.1). NCBI lineage: Eukaryota > Metazoa > Mollusca > Gastropoda > Stylommatophora > Oreohelicidae > Oreohelix > Oreohelix idahoensis. Next base: position 25,858 of record JAMPIV010013178.1, read on the forward strand.
ACATATCACCTATCTTATTTAATAGCAGGAAGCTATTGAACATATCTCAGATGCAATGTAGTCTTGGGGAACTAATACTATGTGAAACCATCTTGGTAAGATGTGCTGTGTGGTCAGAGAGATCTGACCCAGTCTATGTGGTGTTGTTGTTGTGTAGTGTTGTGTGCAGAAGTGGTTCAGGAAGTAGAGTTCTGACACATGACCAATACTTTTGTTTCAGAACTGTGAGTTTTTATTTGGCACCAAAGCGGTGTCAAATGCTGTAGTAATATATACAAGTGTGGACCAGAGCAGTCTATCATTGTGTCAGAGCAGCCGTATATTGCCCCCAGCACGGAGAGGTGGGGCCACAAGACTTTTGTACAGGATCGACGCAGGCGAGATAAGTTATATCTGGCCTGCTGGACTTTCACCAACGACATTTTCAACTAAATTATCCCTAATTCACCAGTAAATAAAGCCATGACATTGGGGAAATTAAACTATATAGATTTATTCCTTAAGTCAACGGACAATGTTTGGCAGTCATAGACTGGGAGTGATTACACCATCCCAACAGCATATCTAGTAATAAGTTCTCCTGTGACTATCTTAATATAATTACTATTAACCAGTCATTTGAAATAATTAAGTACACATTTTCCATTTTATTATGTCATATGATTTTGCATTCCATTTATGACTCCATAATATTTCTTATGTTCTGACCAACTAAACATTTGGTTCAGAACAAAATAAATTTATCAAAAGATTTAACTTTAAAAACTAAAATAGCCTGAGTTAGTTCAGTGTGTTATAAATTTTCTTTATATTATTAGACTTCTTAAATATCTGTGTGTGTGTGTGTGTGTAATCTACCACAACACATTACATATCAGTACCCTAGATTTTTAACGTAGCCACATTCATTAGAAAAAAAAAAGATATGTGTGAGGTCGTAAGTGGTAGCAAGAAGGGCCTTCTGTAATTCACATCTACATTTATCTCAGGAGCCTTCACAGCTGACCTCATACATCACACTAGGTGACATCAACCATACAATACCATTAAAATCCACTACATATATTTGGGACTTGTCCAGGGATAATTAGCTTATCAGTAATATTAGGATCTCCTGGTGGGAGAATTAAATCAGGGGAACAAATTGTAAAAATTAAAAGTGTCCCTTAAAATTGAAAGTGAGAATAAAAGTTGGTGAATCTTCACAGCCAGTGGTAATTAATTAGTTAACTGGCTAATTAGAATTACCTTAGTCTATAGTAATTGGAATTACTTTAGTTATTTATTGGTTAGAATTTTACCCTGATCATTGTTATTTTGTGTGATGGCTGAGCTAGCAAAGTTCAGATCAGCTGCTGTGCTAACGGCGAAGGATATGGGAATGGATGGTCAGGTTTTAATTCAGTATGTAACTGCTGAATGTGACAAGTATATTGAAAGGGAAGATAGGAGGTTAGCTGAAGAGAAGAGGTTACAAATTGAGGCTGATAGAGAACTTAAGAGGTTGCAGATTGAGGCTAAGGCTAAGAGGCTGCAGATTGAGGCTGACAAAGAGGCTAAAGCATTAGAGGCAGAAGAAAAACGACAGCAAAGGGAGGCAGAAGATAAAAGATTGACTGCCGAAAGGGAGGCAGAAGATAGAAGGTTGCAAAGGGAGCACGAATTACGACTAAGGAAGCTAAGTTACAAGGCCAGGCTCCTGAAAATGGTGCCAGCCCTTTTGCCTCAGATGCTGCAGCTAGTCAGGGTGCCTCAAACTCAGCTATGGGGTTTCATTTAGACCATTTTGTTGAAAAAGACGATGACATCAAGGGGTACCTCAGTCGTTTTGAATTATTAGCTACTACATATGGGTTAGAGAGAGAGAGAGGTGGAGTTTAAAGTTGTCACAGGGACTGAGAAGTACTTCTTATGAAGTCTTCGCAAAAATGAACAGAGAAGACCAAGACAATTATGACATGTTAAAGCAGGCTTTGTTATTGAGGTACGAAAAAAATGGTGAATTTTATCGTAAGAAATTTAGAAATGCCAAACTGTTGTCTTGGGAGACATACCACCAATTCTCTGCCAGACTGGAAACCTATTTGGAGAAATGGACTGCTCTGGGGAAGACCCAAGATCTTAAAGAGATGATCATGATAGAGCAATTGAGAGAGTCCATGGCTCCAGACATGAGAAAATTTCTCATGGAACAAGGTGCAGAGAAGTTGGGGGAGATTTTAAATGTCGCTGAGAGGTATCGGGCAGCCCAGGCAGAGGTAAGTGGCACTAAAAAGAAGCACATAGAAACTGTTAAAGCTCCACAGCCATTTAATAAATTTGAAAATAGAGAACAGGGTAATAAAGGCAGGACAAACTTTGAACGGCCAAGAAATGACTATCGAGACAGAAACTCACAGTTCAATGACCAAAAATACAATGAAAGAAAACCGTTTAACCAAGAAAAAAGAAGGTGCAAATGGTGCAAGAAAGATAACCATAACACCGAATTTTGTAGAAGGAAACCTTCAAACATTGCTGCAATGAAGTCGGGGACTCAAAGATTAAAGGTTAATCCTAATGGACAGCAGGAACCTTATCACCCCCCAGTTTGTGAGGATGTTATTTGTAATGGGGTCACCATAAGGTGCCTTTATGATACAGGTTTGGATTATGATTCAGTTGTGAAGTCTAGCCTAGTGGACCCAATTCAGTATACCACAGAAACAGTGGAAATACAAGGGGCGACTAAGGACATACCACTCATGACACTTCCCATCGCAAGGATAACGGTGAAAACTCGCTATGTGGAAGGAGAAATCAGAGCAGCAGTGATAGATGAACCAATCTACCCTCTGATATTGGGGTGTAGATACGTCTTCTTGGGGAATCCCGAGAGACCTGTGATCATGGCGACAGTGCAGACCAGGTCACAGAAAAAGGAGGAAGAAGGTGAACCTATAAATGCTCATTCAGAGGAGATGAGGAAGGCGCAGGCTGAGGATAGGACACTCAAGCCATGTTTTAAAAAATTGCCCAAATGCCACACACCTCCAAGCAAGGGGGAATATTTTATGAAGGACAGATTGCTATATAGGAAGACAGGAACTAGATCCACTGGTCACGGACAGTTGGTTCTTCCCAAGGTATATAGGGCAAATTTAATAAGGAGCTTACATGTTGGAAAAGATGGTGACCATGAGAAAGTCGGTACCATCTGCTAAAAAGTTGCTCGAAAATACTATTGGCCCGACGTAAATGTCGATATTGAAAACTTTGTAGAAGCATGTGGCGTATTTCATGAGGGAACACCCTTTACTTCTTTAGTCGTTCCCTTTCTACCGTGAGGTGTAGAGGTTTGGAAGAGAGAGCGCCAGACTATTCTATCGGCTGTCTTCCTCCTGGCCTGGTTCCATTCTAGTCCTCGGTCCTTCAAAGATTGTCTAATGTTGTCCTCCCAGCGGACTCTGGGTCGTCCTCGGGGTCTGGATCCTTGGCTCTTTGTTTCCCATGCTTGTCGTGGTAGCCGATCTTCTCCCATTCTGCAGACATGGCCAAACCATCTTAGTTGGGACTGTTCTACTTGGGTGAGGGAACACCCACAAAGGGAAAATATGTGCAGGACCTAGAAACGCCACGGGGCACTCTTAGGCCTGGAAGGAAAAATTATTATACTCAGGTAGACAAAGTGCAATGGGAGCCCCCTTTTCACACCCAGTCTTCACTTGAATGGATTAACATGGCCACTATGCGACGAGTACAAAGAAGAAATTTAACCCAGAATAAACTGACAATCCCTCGGTCAGAGTTATATAAACTGGATGAAACTAAAAAAAGAGCGAAGATCTCTCACAAGCAATCTAAGGTGGGGAGATAAACCCAAGAAGAAAATTGATAGTGGTCGATTTGTGAGTGATGATTCTAGGAAGAAAAGTCCTCATTATAAAGCTTCTAATGGACGGGACCAGACGGGTTCCATGAAAAATAAGTATGAAAATTTAAAGGTCCAGATGTAGCACTATTAAGGACCTGGACAGATGAGAAGGCAGAAGAGACTGTTACCTCATCTTATCAATACGTGAACGAACTGACCACTCGTCTGAAAGCTGGATGGAAACTGGCAAATGATAATTTGAGACAAGCCAGGAAGAAACATGCAGCATATTTTAATAGGAAGGCAAAGGACAGAGAACTAGCTGTGGGAGAGAAGGTGCTTCTTCTACTACCCGGCAGCCAGAATAAATTACAAATTGGATGGCAAGGTCCATATACGGTTCTAGAGAAGGTGTCTAGAACAAAATATAAAATTGACAAAAAGGGGAAGGAGAAAGTTTATCATGTAAACCTGTTAAAGAAGTATCTGGACAGACCACTCCAGGAAAGCACCCCCTTACTGACCTTGGCTATCGCAACTCAAATGCAAAAGGAACCACTCACCTCGCATGAATACCCATTACATCCTTGTGAAACAGCGGCACAAGTAAAAGTCAGTAAGCACCTGACTAAAAATCAGAGGGAGAGAGTTCAACAGGTTCTGGAGGAACATACAGATGTATTAACAGATAAACCAGGACATACAAATTTGCTACAGTATGACATGAAACTGGTAGACTCAAACCCAATCTGTATGAGAGCCTATTCTATTCCGTTCGCGAAGGAGAAGGCATTGAAGGAAGAAATAGATTATTTGTTGAAGGAGGGGATTATTTCACACAGTGAATCATCTTTTAGCTCCAGTGTCGTTTTGTTGAGAAAACCGTCTGGGGAACACAGACTGTGCATAGATTACAGGAAACTGAATGCTGTCACAGAAGGACAAGTGGATCCATTACCAGACACAAAACAGTTATTTGCCAGATTAAACAAGGCAAAATACTTTTCAAAGGTGGATCTTAGTAAAGGCTATTACCAGATTCCAGTGAAGCCTGAAGTGAGACCTTATTTAGCGTTTAGCACATCGGAAGGACATTATGAATTCAACATGCTACCATTCGGATTGAAAAATGCTCCGAGTGTATTTTCAAGGATGATGCGCAAATTGTTGGATCCCCTGAATAACCCATGTATCACGAATTTCATGGATGATATTCTCGTCGCCACAGAGACATTCGAAGAACATATTGACGCTCTAAAAATGTTATTTGACAGGCTTAGGGAGGCGAACTTAACTGCTAGGCCAACAAAATGTTGTATTGGATGCAAAGAGTTGGAATTCTTGGGACACACTGTATATCAGGGTAACATGACCCCTGATCCCAAGAACTTGGAAAAACTGCAGAGAGCACCGAGACCACAAACAAAAAAGGACGTGCGATCATTCGTGTCGTTATGCGGATTCTATCAAAAATATATCAAAAATTTTAACTCCATTTGTGCTCCTCTGACTGATCTGACTCGCAAGGGACTTCCAGATAAAATTATTTGGACTGCGCAATGTGAATTAGCTTTCCAAGAATTAAAGGAAAAACTCACTAGCAAGCCTATTCTCAAATTGCCTGATTTGACACAGGACTTTGTGGTGAGAACAGATGCAAGTAATGTAGGCCTCGGGGCGGCCTTGTTGCAGAGGTCATCTTCACCTGATGGGGAACTGAACCCAGTCGCTTATGCAAGCTGCAAATTGAATAAAGCGGAACAAGGATATTCCACAAGCGAAAAGGAATGTTTAGCGTTAATCTGGGCAATAAAGAAGTTCCAAATCTATCGGTATGGTAGGACTTTTGTGGTCCAGACGGATCATCAGCCCCTCGTATTCTTATCTCAGGCTAAGCATGAAAACGCAAGATTGTTGAGGTGGTCTTTATTGTTGCAACCTTATCAGTTTATTATCGAATATATCCCAGGGTCATTGAATGTCGGTGCAGATTTCCTCAGTCGGCACCCCTGTGATCAAGATTAGATAGTGGCAGGCGTGAGGAGAGATTTTATCTATGTGTATCACTGGTTTTGGAACTTGCCGTAGTGCATGTTCTCAGGTGGGGACATGTGTGATGATGACACCATGACACAACGTTAAAATATCTCCAAAATTAACGATGAAATGTAGGGTTAAAAATAATGCGTAAGATACTAGGAGACATGCTCGCCCATGCCAGCCTTTCCCACCGCCATTTAAAACTAACGAGTTAGAAGTGCAGACGAAACGTTTACCCTTTGTAGACGGGAGAGAACGGAGGACACAAAAAAAGGAAAAATATGACTGAACACGTGTTTGAAGTTCGAACGGCAAAAAGACGCAAGTGGGGGTGAAAGGAAAAAAAATTCACGTCCCGAGTTGACATAAAGTAAGGAAATGGACAAGAAAAGGACATTAGCTCTTGATCGAGACAGTCATTTCTTGGACGTTTTTCGATACTTGGTCTTTATTTGAATGCCGCAGCAAAACACATGAGGGAAGGTTCTCGAACAAATTTCAAAATTTAAACTTGAGAAAAAATATGTTTTTTTTTTAATAATAGAGTTATGAAAATAAAACCTAGCTAGTTTGATAGCCCATCTTGAGCAGAGAAATAATATGCTTTCATTTATACAGACGGGTAGATAATAAAGAAGATATTGACAAAAGACTGTATTGTTCATATCATACAAGCGACTGCACTGTTAACCCATGTCACTAAAAGTTACCAAAATCTTGGCCTTGAGTCTGCAAACGTAAAAATCGAGCTGTAATTAAAGAGAGGGAATGTGGTGGAGCATTGTAGCTAAAAATAACTTAGACAGCAGATTCGTGTAGGAAATGCATGTAAAACCAAGTGTGTTTTTATGAAAAAACAAGTAGAGACAGACGGACTAACAGACCGTAATACATGCTTGACTGAGATTTGACTGAAGTGACTTTTGGTTGAAGATTTGAAAGCAAGGGGGGAAGTCGGCGATTGGTCAACGCATTTTATAGTAGCGGGATAGAGAGGTGAAAGTTTGCCATTCGACATAAGTCTGTTCAGAGACGCAGTTTGAATCCATGGTGGTGTTGATTCCATAAGAATATAACTATATAGTGGGACGCCATCATACGGCCAGCAGCTCAGCTGAGTTTTGCTAGTATATTTAACTGTGTTCTCAATTCTGAATTCTGGTAAGAATAAACAATATTTATTCTGTATATTTTAATAATTCGAGTGATTGATACTGCCATATTATAAAAATGATTACGACAAGTAAGTGTTCGCTCTAGATCCCCAGCCCTAGATCAGGGTCTAGAGACATACATACACAGAAAATATATAGGCACGCCTAACTGAAACTATGAAAAAGGATCTAGTGTTGAGATCAGTGGAACATATCACCTATCTTATTTAATAACAGGAAGCTATTGAACATATCTCAGATGCAATGTAGTCTTGGGGAACTAATACTATGTGAAACCAACTTGGTAAGATGTGCTGTGTGGTCAGAGAGATCTGACCCAGTCAATGTGGTGTTGTTGTTGTGTAGTGTTGTGTGCAGAAGTGGTTCAGGAAGTAGAGTTCTGACACATGACCAATACTTTTGTTTCAGAACTGTGAGTTTCTATTTGGCACCAAAGCGGTGTCAAATGCTGTAGTAATATATACAAGTGTGGACCAGAGCAGTCTATCATTGTGTCAGAGCAGCCGAATATTGCCCCCAGCACGGAGAGGTGGGGCCACAAGACTTTTGTACAGGATCGACGCAGGCGAGATAAGTTATATCTGGCCTGCTGGACTTTCACCAACGACATTTTCAACTAAATTATCCCTAATTCACCAGTAAATAAAGCCATGACATTGGGGAAATTAAACTATATAGATTTATTCCTTAAGTCAACGGACAATGTTTGGCAGTCATAGACTGGGAGTGATTACACCATCCCAACAGCATATCTAGTAATAAGTTCTCCTGTGACTATCTTAATATAATTACTATTAACCAGTCATTTGAAATAATTAAGGACACATTTTCCATTTATTATGTCATATGATTTTGCATTCCATTTATGACTCCATAATATTTCTTATGTTCTGACCAACTAAACATTTGGTTCAGAACAAAATAAATTTATCAAAAGATTTAACTTTAAAAACTAAAATAGCCTGAGTTAGTTCAGTGTGTTATAAATTTTCTTAATATTATTAGACTTCTTAAATATCTGTGTGTGTGTGTGTGTGTGTAATCTACCACAACACATTACATATCAGTACCCTAGATTTTTAACGTAGCCACATTCATTAGAAAAAAAAAAGATATGTGTGAGGTCGTAAGTGGTAGCAAGAAGGGCCTTCTGTAATTCACATCTACATTTATCTCAGGAGCCTTCACAGCTGACCTCATACATCACACTAGGTGACATTAACCATACAATACCATCAAAATCCACTACATCCCCTTGCACGTTTGCCTTCACCTCTCCTTTCTATTATGGTCTTCTGCAAGGTGTTATGCCTTTTTATGTGGAGAGTTATAAGGAGACCCAAAAACACATGGATAAGAGAACTGCAGACAGAAGTAAAAGGGACGAAGACGACACTGAGCTGATTGTCACATCACAGTAAGAGCTGATTGTCACATCACAGTAAGAGCTGATTGTCACATCACAGTAAGAGCTGATTGTCACATCACAGTAAGAGCTGATTGTCACATCACAGTAAGAGCTGATTGTCACATCACAGTAAGAGCTGATTGTCACATCACAGTAAGAGCTGATTGTCACATCACAGTAAGAGCTGATTGTCACATCACAGTAAGAGCTGATTGTCACATCATAGTAAGAGCTGAATGTCACATCATAGTAGGAGCTGATTGTCACATCACAGTAAGAGCTGATTGTCACATCATAGTAAGAGCTGATTGTCACATCATAGTAAGAGCTGATTGTCACATCACAGTAAGAGCTGATTGTCACATCATAGTAAGAGCTGATTGTCACATCACAGTAATAGCAGATTGTCACATCATAGTAAGTGCTGATTGTCACATCATAGTAAGAGCTGATTGTCACATCACAGTAAGAGCTGATTGTCACATCACAGTAAGAGCTGATTGTCACATCATAGTAAGAGTTGATTGTCACATCATAGTAAGAGTTGATTGTCACATCATAGTAAGAGCTGATTGTCACATCATAGTAAGAGTTGATTGTCACATCACAGTAAGAGCTGATTGTCACATCACAGTAAGAGTTGATTGTCACATCATAGTAAGAGTTGATTGTCACATCATAGTAAGAGTTGATTGTCACATCACAGTAAGAGCTGATTGTCACATCACAGTAAGAGCTGATTGTCACATCATAGTAAGAGTTGATTGTTACATCATAGTAAGAGTTGATTGTCACATCACAGTAAGAGCTGATTGTCACATCATAGTAAGATGCCACTAAATCATTCATATGTTCTTGCAGTGATAGTTTCTATCAAAATGTATTTCACATCATGCGTTTGCCAGCCAAATGCACAACCTCATATTCATCATCATCATTTTGCTTTGCCTTATTTATGCAACATGAGCCACCACTGTAGCTGGGCCACTTGTAGGAATCCTGAACCATAAGCTATAGCAGCCGTGCTTTCTGTGGCGATTTGGGTTACATGATAAGGTTTCCTGCGACAGAGAGAGAAAGACAAGAGGCACTAAGAGAGAGAGAGAGAGAGAGAGAGAGAGAAAGAGAAAAAGAGATAGAGAGAGAGAGAGAGAGAGAGAGAGAGAACGAACGAACGAACTTTATTTTCAAAGGGTTAAGAATTGGGCACGCAGGCCCGTCTGACATTCTGCCCTTCCTCTCTCTCTCATCATGTATACTAATATCCTTTCATCCTCACATTTACTTTAAGCATTATTAAGGCATTTATCATTATAAAAGTAATATTACATTTGCAATAATCATCATAATTAAAGTGTTTTTAAAATAAAATAAAATAATTTAAAAAAATTTTAAAAAAGAATCGAATTCTTCGTACTGTAAATTAGTGATTTGAGACATATTCAGAGGTATGTTATGAGAACTTGTAAAATGTTCATACGGTGTTCAACTGAATGACTCAGGGACTTTTTTTTTTTTTTTTTAGGTTCATCAAGATGAGGTGGGTAGACAGTTACTTTCCATTTTCCTTTCCATTTCCTTTGCGTCCCAAACTCAAGACCAGAATCAGACTAGGTAGATAGTTAGATAGACATATACGAAAGCAATTAATTTGCCAAGGGTTGAAAATCGAACACAGTCCCCCCTTGCATTCTTCCATCCTCTTGCTCATCTTTTATTACTGTTACTCAACATTCTCCAGCGTACTGAAAGTATTAATTTAAGGACAGTGCAACATTACAAGGAAGTATAACAGCATACATTAACAGTACCTGATCATAAAATTAAGAATATAAGTTATTAAGAATATAATATTAAGAATAAGTATATTGTAATGAAAACTAGATCATCAGAGCCTCCATACAGTATATTAGATAAAAGTACAACACAATCAGTTAGGGTGGCATATAATCAGCACTCATAAAGTATTTGAATAGTATACGATTGTATGAGTAAGGACTATGCGTGTTTTTCAGGTCATTGGGAAGATTGTTCCAAAGATGAGCAGCTGAGTAAGCCAAACTAGTTTTAAATAGGTCAAGCCTGGGCTTGGGTACCTGTAATTTGTTTAAGCGCTGACTACGTCTATCATTGTATTTTAAAAGCGGCCAAAGATACTTTGGAGCATTCTGTGACAGGATTTTGTGAATAAATTTCCCTTTGTTAAAGAGGAAGCGCTTCCTGGGGGGTAATATTTGAAGATAATTATATAAATCTATACAATGTGATTGGTGTTTATCAGCAACAAGGCGCATTGCGCGTTTTTGAAGCGAGTGGAGCCTTCTTGTGTTGGAGACAGAACAACCATCCCAGATTGTGGAACAATAGTCTAGATGTATATGAGATATGTAGAACATTTTCCTTGCCTCTTCATCCAGGAAATGTTTAATTTTGGCTAATTGGTAAACTTTTTGTGCTGTTTGTTTTGTGAGTGCATGTACATGTGAGTTCCAACTTAGGTGTTGGTCAACAGTGATACCTAGAGTTCTGTGTTCATTTACGTTTTCAATTAGTGATGTTCCAAGGAAGAGCTGAAGTGTTGTTTTCTGCAAGTTTTGTAGTTTTTGTCTGGTTGATATTAACATACATTTTGTTTTACTAATATTTATTTGCACGCGATTCTCGTTGCTCCACGTAATAAGATTATGTGTATCGTTTTGTAAAGATTGTTCTAGTGTGGTGCAACATTTATCACTAGTATGGACAGTACAGTCATCGGCAAAAAGGTCACATGATGAGTGTTTGAAATATAGAGGAAGATCATTAATGTATACGGTAAATAGAAGAGGGCCGAGAATAGAGCCCTGAGGAACACCTGTATGGACAACGGTTGGGTTCGACAAGGAATTATTGTAAGAGACTATTTGTTGTCTGTCTGACAGGAACGATTTAATTAACTTTACCAGCTTAATATTTACTTTCATTGTTTCTAATTTTCTGATTAAAATAAAGTGATCTATCATATCAAATGCTTTTTTGAAGTCTACAAATATTGCTCCACATATATTATCGTTATTGATGTTTAGGTGCCAATTGTCTATCATCTTTGTTAAGGCTGTGTGGCATGAATGCTTTGGTCTAAACCCCGACTGACTGTCGATTAGCAGGTCGTTATCTACTAGGTGTTGTAGTGTTGTTTTGTGGATGTGTTTTTCCAGTGGTTTGGACAGCGACGATATAAGAGAAATGGGCCTATAGTTACTAAGATTACTACTATCAGATGAACCTGGTTTGAGAAGTGGGTATACTTTAGCGCTTTTAAAAGCGGATGGAAAGTAACTCCTTGCGATACATTGATTATATATGTATGTCAGTGAATCACTAATAGCAGGTGCGGCAAAACGTAGTATTCGATTACTGATTCCATCAAGTCCCGATGAGTTATTATCTTAAGGCCAGTAATATAGTTGTAAACTTCGATAACTGTTATAAAAGGGATGTCGGGTGGAATTTTGTTAGTACATTTGTTCTCGCAGAACGTTGATAATTTGCTTAAGTCACAAGGGGGAGACGGAATGGTGGATTTTATATTGTTGATGTCTGCCTGAAAATGATTGCCGAAGTCAGTACAAGTAAGTGGCGTATTGGGAGTATGTGGGTCTGGAAAATTTCGTTTGTTCACTAAAGTGTTGATTGCCTTCCATATCTCTTTACTGTTTGTTTTACTACTTACTTACTTACTTAGTCGTTCCCCTTCTACCGTGAGGTGTAGAGGTTTGGAAGAGAGAGCGCCAGACCATTCTATCAGCTGTCTTCTTCCTGGCCTGGTTCCATTCTAGTCCTCGGTCCTTCAAAGATTGTCTAATGTTGTCCTCCCAGCGGACTCTGGGTCGTCCTGGAGGTCTGGATCCCTGGCTCTTTGTTTCCCATGCTTGTCGTGGTAGCCGATCTTCTCCCATTCTGCAGACATGGCCAAACCATCTTAGTTGGGACTGTTCTATTTGGGCTGTTTGTTTTACTCTGAACTAAATTTCTAAAGTAGTTTTTCTTTTCTCTGCGAATTAAGTATTGTACTTTATTTCTTATTGTCCGATATGTAGTGATATCCTTATTTTTTATGCGCTCTATCTCTTTGCCTCATAGCGTCAAGAACTTCTTGTGTGATCCATGGAGATTTAATTTGCCTTTTCACGCGAATTTCTTTAGTAGGCGCATGCTTATTAAAAATACTATAAAATATCATTGTCCAATATGCGATGGCGTCATCAGGATCAGGAATTTGAAAAACGTTGGCGAGAGGCGCAGTTCGCAAATCATTCAAAAATAATTCACGGTTGAAATTTTTAAGACTTCTATATTGAAAACTAATGTGTTTATTTTTTGGAGATTTGTACCTATTTTTTGCCCAAGTGCAACATATGGGATAATGGTCACTCATAGCAATAGTAGGGATGGAGCATTCTATAATATTTTCTGGACAGGTTACATAGATATGATCGATCAGTGTGGATGACGTTGTTGTTACTCTGGTAGGTTTGTTGACTATTTGTTTCATGTTATACGATGCTATGATGTTGGTCCATATATTGTTTGGCTTGTGCATGTCGATATTAAAATCACCAAGAAGAATAATTTCGTTAACTGTAGTAATAACTTTATCCATCATGTTGGTAAAATCTTCAAACCATGTTGTTCCTACACTGGGATTACGATAAAGATATCCGATTAAAATAGATCTTTGCTTTTGGGGCTTTATCTCTAACCATATGCATTCTATATCTATAGTCTCAAGATCGTTTCTGCGGCGATAACTGAGAGAAGTAGAAATATAAACTGCTAGACCCGTCTCTAATTGTCTACTAGAATCTCTCCGAATAGTTTTAAAACCTCTGAGCGCAATGTCATCGTCGGTTATTTTCTCATTCAGACGACTTTCGGAAAAACCAAAAACCTGGAAATTTTGGTTAAGAATTTGTGTGAGTTCTGGAATTTTACCTAAAATGGTTTACGTTCAAGTGGCCAAGCCGTAAGCCAATTGTATTTAGTAATTGTTCATAATTACCTGACAATTTTATGTGAAAGAAGTTTTACGCTCAAATAGAAAATAAATAACTAAATAAACATCACGAGGTTGCTATATATGTGAGATTAAAAGTAATAGTACATAAATGCACACCTTAATACAACAAATTACAAACAATTCAGATAACTGTACTAGTTTAAAAATTGTAAGAAACTGTCACACAACAAGCACACCCATCCACACTGTGAAGGTTAACAACAAAGTTAAGCTGCACCAAGAGAATAGACGGGCAGACAAACAAATAGATACTGAGAATAAATAAATAAAGCATTATCCGACAGTTACTGGTGTTACAGAGACGTCGACTTGTGAAGTGAACAGTCACTGATAATGTTGAGGAGAGGGTTGTGGACAATAAAAGCGAGATGGATTTGGCCGTAAAAGATGATTCATTTGGTAGTAGGTGTTCGCGGGATGTTGAGGTACTGTTGTTGGATGAATGGGATATTCCGGCCAGTAGGACCTCCAAGTGTAAGGTGCGTAGTTCAAGAGGCTTTGCTGATGTAGAAAGTTATGAAAGGTTGGGTGTGCGGGTTGATATGGGAAAACCTGTGATGACAACGATGATGGGTGATCTCTCATTGGTGTCTGGTGCGACAGCGGACGTGGTGAGATTTCAGTAGGTGGACCCTGAGTTGGTTGAATTGAATCTTTTACAGATCTTTGAGAATGGAGTGTCTCAGGTTGTTGTTGAGGTGGGTCGTCGGTCGTAGAATGTTGCTGAAGGCCGATATTATTGGCTGTTTCTTGCACATCTGTAGTTCTAATAAGGGGTCTGTCTTGATACTCCTGATTGTGTGACATTGTTGTCTGGCTGGTGCTTGAAGTTGTGGGTATTGGCGGAAACTCAAGGTCGTAAATTGCATTAGAGGAGTAGCTGGTTACATTCGTGTGTCGTTTTAAAGGATACTTGGATGCTGATGTGCTGGCTGTGCCTCTGAGGATGTTTTCTGGAAATTTGATGTTTCTCGCCAACAAGCTGGTTCCTTGATGCGATAAGGAAATGTCGCCGAGAAAGAAAAAAGCGAGAAAGAGATAAAGGGAGAGAAAAAGAGCGAAATACAAGCCAAACTGTCCTTTCCTGTGCAGGGGCGTACTTAAAGTATTTGGCACCCAGGGGGAATCTTTCCTTTGGCCACCCCCCCCCCCCCTTTCCCACCCCCAACAAATAAATATATTACGCTTGCAAGTAAATTTTTAAACAGTACAATACTGTATTCACAACGGGCTGATCACCCGTTTGCCAGTCACTTCGATTACGGAAACAACAGCAGATGGGTTGATTTGCCGTTGCCCTAAAGACGCCACTAGGCGTGATGGGAAACAATGGCAAAGAAAACCTATCTGCTGTTGCCCTAAGACGCCACTAGGCGTAATGGCCACTGACTGCTTTGACGGTCTGTGGCTAAGGACAGAAGAAGAAGAAGAAGAAGACAATACTGTATTAAAAGTGTTCGATGACACTCCCCTCCTGGCTGTCACGGGGGGGGGGGGGGGGGGAAGAAGAAGCGCCATCTCACGTCCCCTCCTTTAGTACGCCCCTAGCATCGTGCTATCCGCTTCATGTCTGTGTCTTATGCCCATCTCCGTTTTTTTTAATTAATCTCCCTTATTTTCTCGCACTCTGGGATTTACAGAAAAAGAACTGCCTTGTAATGCTATTAACTGGTATTTCTTAAAGTGTGTCCTATTCAACGCCATGCTTGATGATCTGAATTTTTTATTTTACCTGCTAGCTCCTGTCCCTTTTATTATTCTCCCCCCCCCCCCTTTTATTTTTTAATCGAGCGCTCGACTAGCTACGCGGTTAGCGTGCTCGTCTCTTGTGGCTAACTTACCAGGTTCCGGTTTTAAACCTGTTCACGTCATGTTCCAGTCTATTGAACTGTAAACGGGTATCTGACTGCTCTTGAGTTAAAGACGGCAAAGGCAGCGAAGAAGGAAACTGGTCACCACACTTCATAAAACTGATCTAGAATAGTAAAGTCTCTAACACCCTCCCCCCTTACGGCAGAATCTGCTATGGGATTACCTTTTACTTCCTCTTGATCTGACGCAGTGTTTTCCTGAGTGTGGTACTCATAACCCCGAGGGAATCAATCAGTCAATCAATACCCTTTAGCTCCCCAATGCGCATAAGCCTTCAACAAACACATACCATGTCCTCCTGTCACGTGCCGTCAGCTCAAATTCTTTCCAAGTTGTCATCACTTTCACTTCTGTCTCCACACCTCTTCTCGGTGAGTTTCTTGGTTTACCTCTGCCTCTCTTTCCCTGGGGGCGCCCATCTCTTTCCACCTTGTTTCGTACAATTCCAGGTCTTGTATTCCACCATTTTTTCTGCCACCTATACCGTCTTCCCTTGTTCGTTTAATGTTCGAACATTGCAGGTGTCAAATCTGTAGGTTCTCCTAGAAGAAAGAAGGTTAATCAGTAACGCAGACTCCTTTCGGCTTTTTCTGTGTTGCGTCATGCATCTGCTTGACAGAGGATCTTCTCAAATCTTGATTGGCTGAGTTTTATTTTCCTTAGTTTACCTGTCCATGCTTATTACAGTTTTTGTGGTTTAACATTTTTTACAGAAGGGTGAACCCAGCCCAACCTTCCTTAGGAACTTTTTACGAGATGCATAGTAGAGAACATTGTTATTATTCTTCGCTCACTTTTCGGGCAACGGTGAACACACGGTGAACACCGAGTGAATGCGACAGGGACTCAAGGGCTTCGCAGCAACATTTTTTATTTCATTTTTATCATAATTTCTTAAGTGCAGAAAACAATTCATTAAAATTCAATACATGAGATGGTGTCGCAAAATTGGTTCTAATACAGTGCAAATGTGGCTTATCGTATTTTACAGACCATTCACCGATCGCTTATCACGAGGCAGGCCGCTTACGAAATGGCGGTGTATCAGCAACAAAAATGTCGAGGAGACCTCGGCAATCGGCAATGATAAATACGAGCTAAACGGAATTATTATGAAAAGGATTTCACCTTTTATTCCAGGAGAGGATTGGGCATAACTGTATGTAAGGAAAAACTGTTGGAAGTTATCAGTTACGGAGAACAATGCGTATTACGGCTGTTCACCGTTAAGCTGAAAGCCTTTAAACCCACTTCTGTTCTACATATTTAAATCAACAAGTAACAGATTGTGAAAGTACATGGATAGGAAGATAGAAATATATCGGCTGTATAAAACAAGATAGGAGGGAACAGTATGGATAATATATAAGCCGAGGATGAACAAGGGAAAGTTTCAGACAACGCACAGATCATGTGAAATCGCTGCCTCAGGAAAAAAATTTCAGCCGGAGTATAGGTTGTGACGTCAGTGCTCTCCGATACGTCCGCCAGAGTCTTATAAAGAGCGGATCGTAAACTGAAAGGACACACACTGAAATTAGGTTTGAGACATACTGACGGCAGAGATCGCCACTACGCTAATACCATGTGAATTGTGAGCGAATCGCTAGAAGTTTTTCAGTCAAGTGTCTGGAGTCTGAGGGTAAGCGAAATTATGAAACTATCATGTATAATAATTTTTTTGTGTTATTTCAGGTTCGTATAGACTTCACAAAATATATGCACGTAGAATATTCATTGATATATGTAATGTTAATTTTAGTATGATCTAAACATGTGCATTGTGGATGGTTGTTGCTTATACAAAAATTAATCACAACTAGCCCCACAGTCAAATGTAGATAACGTCTATCATATTTGCTGTATCTCTTACGAAGAGAAAGGCAGTCCCATGGCAGAGATTGTCATAGGCAAATGAAGTGTTAAAAGCTTCATCATGGAAGATATCGCTTTTACGAGGTTGGGTAACCAGTCTCCTTCCTCGCTGCCTTTTCCTTCCCTAGTTCGAGCTCACAACTGAGTGTCCATTTACAGCTGGTAAACTGGAGTGTTCCACAGCCAGGTCTCAATTCCAAAACTATGTAATTGTACTACCGAAGAAAGCAACTTGATCGCTTGGTCAGTTGGTCACTCACTTTATCTAGCTGTGTATTAATTTGGTGTAGATGCTAAGAGTGGTATCAGTATTTAAATTTGTACCTGATGTAGTTGGAAAGATCAAGTTATAAAAAATTACAGGATGTACAGGAGAGGAATAAACCAGATGATAATTATTACTGAGAATGTAAATACTAATCCTGTATCATTGAAATGATGTTATTTGCTTTGACTGTATAACTGTGACATCTGATGACTGACTAGTCTGACATATGTGCTAGTCAGTTACAATTAATTGAAATGTTAATACTTCTGTATCACTGAAATGAGGTCCTTACTTACTATGATTGTATAACGGTGACATCTGATGACTGACTGGTCTGACATCTGTGCTAGTCAGTTACAAGTCTAGCCAGATACTAGCCAAGGCTGAACTGATGTTTCAGGTTCCATGAAATAACTCAAACCAGACTGTCCAGTATCAGAAGCCTGTGTTGTTCATCAGAGGCAATCCCACAAGAGTGCAGGACCCCAACGAGTGAACTTCAACTGGTCATTGGCATCCCCAGGCTGGGTCTACCAATACTGATAAATATATACAACAGGCAGTCCGTGTCAGCAGGATCACGAGTCACAGATAAGTGTCTAGTTATGACACTGACTACCAATATATATGAAACAACAGCGATAGTGGATTCAAATCATTATAAACTTCAGTCACATGATGACAGTAATGTGTAAAGTCAGAGGACTAAGAACAGTGATACAGTAAAAGTGATTCCAGTTTTCAGTAACTTTATTATTCAAGATCTTGAAGTCTAAACAGACAATAATAGTAATTGTGTGAATATTTTTTATATATTTTAATGCTCTTTTCCAACTAGCAGAAATAGAATATTAGTGTACATATTAAAATATTTTAACTGTACCTGAGGAATTATTCACTTCTTACATTTGTGGTTAAAGTGAATGTTCATTTTATTTATCCCCTAGACATTTAGTAATCATAAGATAGTCACAGGGAGGAGATACCTTAAATCCTGGTACAACTTCTTACCAACTGGCCAGGGTTTTCACAGTCTGACTATTCCTATGATATCAATAAACCAGTGCTTATTTCTAAGACTGGGGTATTACTTGTAAGACCAGAACTCTTTACTGGCATACTATTCTGGTAGCATATGAGATACCCGGTTATCCATCTACCAACCCTATTCTTACCTAAATAAATAATTTTAATAACCTCCCGCTACAGATGGGAATTCCGGTAAGACTAAACTCTGACAAGGGGTATGCGATTGTTATAAGTTTGAGAAACAGTGACCTAGAATTTCCAACTACATTTTGCATATATGCTTATCCTGCTCATGATGTCTGTATTCTCATCCAGTGTCTGTAACGTGTCATTCTTGATTGCCTGGTGTGTGTAACGCATGACTTATTTCCAATGGTTTATGGTTAGTTCCGACAGACTATAAATAGACAAAAGTGAAGACGTTTTCTAAGTTTATGTCTGATTTATATCAAGGTCGTCTTATTTGTTTAGTTTGCTTGTTTGTTCCTGAACCAAAAAAAACGGGAATTCGTCCTGTTCAGCCCTAAGCCACAGAGCAGGGTCGGCTCCAGACAAGAGCCAGTAGGACCCGGGTAGTCAAAATTGGCCCACTGAAATTAAAACTAAACACAATTAATCAATCATGTGTTCGAATTGTCTTTTGTTTTGAGCTTCGATTTCATCCATTTCGTTTCTTTTCTAATTTCGCTTTTATCTTAATTAAAACACGAGACGGGGCAACATAATGTTTTTAGTGACGCATTTTCCCTACTCGTCTATCCCGTGTCGTTTCACAGGGGTCTGATGAGTCAAAACATGAAAAGGACTACTTCTCGCACAGGCATGGCGTATGAAGCGACTATTATGAGGGTTTTTTTCATAAGGCTCGAAATCTCATCACATAAAACAAACTGCTACAAAACTCGGTGAATGCTTTTGTGCATACTTTTTGCACGTAGTGGTGGTTCCATGATTCATTATCAATAAAACGGACAATGCTGATGATATTTAATATAATTAAATATGTAGGGCCCTGAAGCTCATGTTTCATTAACTTCATGGTAGATCTACCACTGGGCAGGGCCGGATTATCCATTTAGCTAAGTCGGCTGGAGATTAGGGGCCTTCAACTCTTGGTGGCCCGTGCATAAGTTAAAACAATTATGCTAAGGAGTTTTTAAAAATATTAAAATAATTGCTTATTAGATGAAAGGGGGCCCAGACACCAAAAGGCCTAGAGGCCCTTCTTGGCGTAATCCGGTCCTGCCACCGAGTACGCTTTTTGCTTACGAAATAACTACGGTTCAGAATCATGTCTTTTTTATACAAAATCTCGGTCGATGACACTTCTTCAAATGCACACGCATGGGCTTGAACCTTGAACACCTGATCGCCAGGGCAATGTAGTAAACATTACACCAGCGCGGCTCCCAAGCAAGGAGAATAAGCCTTCAGATAAACACAAGGCAAGTCCTTCTATCCCGTGCCATCCAATCAATTTCTTTCAATGTCTTCTGGGTCTCTTTTTATTTGTCTCCTTTTTTTAGGGGGGGGGGGGGGGGTTCTCCCTCGATTTCTCTTACCCTGAAGATTCCATAACAATGATTTCCTTGTGATGCTATTAATAGGTTCCCTCAATATGGGTCATATCCATCGCCAGCGTCTTCTTATCACACTTATGGTTTCATAGACACTCGTCAGGTTCTGACCATCAGTTCCGCATTAGTGATCTTGTCGTGCACGCTCAGTCCTTCTATTCTACGCAAGCACCCGTTTGAAAGTCTGGTTCTTATACTAAATTAGACAGCTAAAATACTTTGCCCATATAAAAAGACATAACTCTTTACTGAAGACCATACTAGAAGGAAGAGTTGAAGGCAAACGTGCAAGGGGAAGACAGCGCTATAAGTGGAAAGATAACATCAAGCGATGGACAGGAAAGAGTATATCAAAGTGCACCACCAAGACAAGAGACAGAAGACGTTGGAGATCCATTGCAGCCGACCTTCGATGTGAAGATGGCACCTGATGATGATAATGATATGTTCAGAATTTTCTTTAATTTACAAATTAGTTGAAAGTTAGATCTTAAATTTTACCAACGAGAAACTGGCATTAACACTATTTGCACATAAACATAATAATAATAGGTCAAAGCTCGCTAGATCCGGGAATTTGCGTGACGGGCTCCGACCCAGATAAAGTTGAAATTACCTCACGGACGGAAAAAACCTTTACGGGTCTTTGATCTGAGGGGTTTTCCTGTTTCAGTACAAGTCCGGTTCGTTCTGACATAGCATACTCGAGGCGCACGGAAGGAAATACAATAATATGATCACTTCTTTACGCCTTGTTCTCTTTGGCACGTTTTAATTGTTTCATTAAGCGGAACATCCAGAATACACACTAAATGATGCATATTACCAGCTCAGCAAAACAGAACAAGTGGTAATCTTTAGATTCCGCACGCGCCACAACAGATTGGGAAACCATTTATTCAACTAGCTAAAGATAGGAACGACCAATACGTGTAACTGTGACACGGATAACATTGACTGCTGGTATCAGCGAGGTGCATAGAATGAATGGTTCATGATATCAACGGGGCGCATAAAAAGATGCATGGCATAAAAATTTGAGCACAGAGGTGCACTGCACAAATACATTTTTTAATGAGGAAAATATATACGTATCAAGAAATAAATGCCCCGACAATCACAGACATGCAATTTTAATTTGCTTTAATCATCCAGGCGACACACATAATTGTACACATTACCAGCTTAGCAGAAGAGAACAAGCAGTAATCTTCAGACTCCGCACAGGCCATACCATATTGGAATACCATCTATTCAACAAGTTAAAGATAGGAGCTACTGATGAGTAACTGTGGCACCGATATAATGACTGCTAAACATCTTCTTCAAAGATGCCCAACGTATGAGGATCAGAGAAAGCGCATATGGCCGACACCAGTACTATTTCTGGAAAAACTGTACGGATATACAAATAGCCTCAAGCTGACAACGACTTTCTTTGAAAATATTCAAGCAGACGTCTGAGAACCTACGAAGAAGAAGAAAAAGCCAACAGTGAAACAATCCCACCAGCTTTTTGGCGGCTGGTGGCACTACAAATATGTACTTGTTCTGCAATCCCCAGTGTAAGAGTGGTCGAGGGATACGGAAAAACACATGGAGAAGAGGACTGAATACAGAAATGAAAGGGATAAAGAAAGTACTGAGCGGGTGCCATAGAACAGAAGCTCGTAAGATATTTGTCGAAAGCCTATGTTCCAAAGGGAACTGAAGGGTAGTGATGATGATGATGGTAATCGCTCAGTTTTCTTTCACCTCTTGATGTACAGTATACAGAGATTGGGTCGGCTGACTAGTCGATCGCGACTGCCGGTAGTCCACACGGAACTATTTAGTAGATCATTTTGTGTTGAAGGGGGGAAAAGAATAAAATTTTTAAGGCAGGGAAATGTTGATCTAGCCGTCTCCCAAAAGCATTTCAAATCCAGGTGAAAAAAAAAAGGAAAAAAAGAAGAGACTATTAATATTTACCGGGCGTTCCAGGTAGTGGGCTAAGCTAAATTAAGAATGTTTTCAATACATACTGTACATTGAAAGAACGCGAGAAGAAGGGAGAAATGTGAGAGATTAACTTTTTCTTGTTTCTACCCCTTATTACTTAATTAGTCGTTCCTCTTCTACACTGGGAAGTAGAGGTCATGCTTCTACCCCTTGAGCTGTACGCTGGATTAAAGGTAAAAGCAGGGTTGTGGAGTCCGCCCAAAAAAATGTCCGACTCCGACCCCTGACTACAGTTTTTTACTTGACAAATGGCATAAAATTCGAAGTCGGGAGTCCGGACATTTTTTAACAACTTCGACTCCACTAAAAAAAAAACGACCGACTCGACGATTACGACTCCTGACTGCGAATTCACAGTCCTGGGTGCAAGGCAGCGATCACTTCTGTCAAGAAAGGTAATACTAAGATACATTTAAGTAATTCGTTATAACGTTCACAAAAATATAAATTTAGGAACGTTATGATGAATTGATCAGGTGAAGTTAAATAAAAGTGGTTACAGCGGAATGCTAAGGTAAAAAAAAAAAGGTAAAGTATCCCGTTACACGCCCATTGAGGCATATTGGGAATATGGTGTTAGGCCCATATTTTCTTGACTGTCGGCACACTAGGGGTGATGTGGTCAGCATTACGCCGGCGGCCTTAACCTTCCCAGAGTTGCTCTGGTACCCATTTGGGGCTGGGTCGACCCAGGAGCCGTTTGTGGCCTAAAAAAATCCCACCTCATCTGGGGATCTTAAGTACAAAATCAGAACAATATCAATATTCAGAGGTAGATGACGCGGACAGTAGACAAGGTCCGCCATGTTGCCAGACTGGCTATCCATATTTACGTTACAGCTAACCTTAAGCTAACAGCAACCGTGTTTAGAGATTTGTCAAAATTAATAACGCACGACAAACACGGAGGCCGTAATTTTTAAAAAAATTATGTAATCCAGCCTGAAGTGAAACGCCGCGTTTTTTTACCAACATGGCGGCCATCTGTCTACTGTCCTCTACTTAACAATATGCAGGTAACGCTATTATTAAACATTGGGGTTTCATGAAATGAGAGAGTACCCGGATGCTTTCATTGGACAATCAAATAGGTCAATAGCCTTCAGCGAACAATCAAAATGGTCCATAGCCATCATTGGACAATCAAAATGGTCCATAGCCAACATTGGACAATCAAAATGGTCCATAGCCATCATTGGACAATCAAAATGGTCCATAGCCATCATTAGACAATCAAAATGGTCCATAGCCATCACTGGACAATCAAAATGGTCCATGGCTTTCATCGGACAATCAAAATGGTCCATAGCCTTCAGCGGATAATAAAGCAGGTCCACAGCCTTCAGCGGACAATCAAACAGGTCCATCGCATTCAACGGACAATTAAAATGGCCCATGTTACAAACAAGGTTTAAAAAACCTTGGAACAGACAGAAATAAACTTTGACAAGCAATTCATTCATTATCATTCACCACACTGTGGCGTACAGGCTTTCAATGAATACACACCAAGCCTTTCTGACCTATATCATCAAGTTCAAGGTCTTTCCATGTCTTTTTTAAAATCACTTCCATGCATCTCTCTAGTTCACTTCTTCACGTGTGTGTTTTTTTTTAATTTTATTTATTTATTTTTTATTTTATTTAATTAATTTATTTATTTCTTTTTTGGAAAGGGGGGGAGGTCCTCCCGCTGCGTCTCTCACCCTGGTGGTTAAAGAACAAGGACTACATTGTAATGATATCTACAGGTTTCTTCAATATGTGGCCTGTCGTACAGATAGGTTGTGAGTTATTTTTGTCCCGTCTGAGTAGAATGGGTGCTGATAGATTCGTGAGAAAAAAGGTGTGAGAAATAGATTTAACGGAGATAGCTCAAGGAGAAGATATGTCTCTGGAATGAGTAAGTTTCTCTATTCCAGCCTATCTTTACGACTATAATTTAGTACAAGACAACCTTGCCCTCCTCATACCTATAAATATACGTTTAACCACACACACATACACAGCTATGTGACAACAAGACACACAAACGTGAAAACTACGGTTAATAGGGTATGGGTCTGACCAACACACAAAGTTAAGTTTCTTTTGTTGTTTATTATCATTTAAATTTGACAACATCAAAACATCTAAAGAAAGATCAAATAAAATCAGATTTACATACATATGAAATAGCAGAATAAATGTGCCCTCCCCTTATGGAGAAAAGAACCCAAAAAATTAATAACCCAACGGTCAAAGGTTTGCCCTATGTTACAGAGTAGACAGTAAAATAAACAAGTTCCTACTATAGGCTACCCAGTAAAGTTAACAAGTTTAAGCAAATCCAATTTTGGTAAAGTCACTGTAACAAAGAAAATTATTCACTCTCTATTTCATACAGTATCCACTCAATCACTCTTATCTATTCTTTGTGATATCCCTTGGAATTACAATTGTTCCTGATTATATAAAATGCCAGGTTCAATTCCCAAATTGGCCCCAGTCCATCCTCTAACAAATAAAGAATAGTGAGGTGAACGCCGAATCTGGTGTGGGTTTTTCCTGGATGAACAAAATGTCACCGCCAATAGTTGATGTCGAAACGTGATCTTGGGGTTCACAGTTAAAAGAGGAAAATACTTCCAGTATTGGGAAAACATCTGGTTGCTAAAAATGTTACAATTGACAAATGATGATAATCCTATAGGCTGACTCTATGGTATAGTGCCGATTCTGAAACAGAGTAAATTCTGGATGCTACGGTTGAATACGACTGTCAGAAGTCTGGAATAAATGTTATTTGTGCACACCCCAGTGGGCTGATAAAATTGAAAAATATTGCTGGGTTTGGTAAGTACAGTTACATTTATAAGTTAAAATGTTTCTCAGGTATCTTTGCCACATCTCGCTCACAAATGAAGTTGGTGACGCATAAGCCAAGAAAAGAGACAACATTAACCAATCAGAAAAAAGACCGTTGGACGCCCTTGTGATCAGGTCTGCTAGGGATATAAGAAAAACAAATCTGGGAAAATGCTACTCCTCCATAAAGCTATATATATGCACACAGATGAGACAAGACGATCTCTTATCCACTCCGTCAGTCCTGATTAAATTTAAAAGGCATACGGTAATTTCTTTAATGCCTTCACTATCGCACGTCGCTTAAGTAGCTATTAATCTGGTCGGCGTCTGATAGTTTAGTCGTATGATATTAAATAATAGGCACTTATAATAAATACGCGCAATGAAATAAGCGTGAATTCTTTTCTGACACTATCAGTCGCGCCTGGCATTTAATCAGTCAACTAAAACCGTCTCTTCTTGTGGGAGAAAGCGTGTGGTGAAAATTAACATTATAACTGAACATCTGGTATGAAATAGCTACGCGTTATTTTATTTCAATAGTTTTACCAGCTTGAAAATCTAAGTGAATTATAATGGTAAAAGCTTACACTTTTAAATACGTAAGCACTAATTTCTATTACCAAAAGATCAGAATGAAAGATCCCCACGAATGTTAATAACACATTTAGCGAAATGGTTCTAGAACTGCGTGCTTAGACTATCCAAAAATTATGAGTGACAACTGATAGCAGGTTTAAGAAAACACACGTTATATATCATTATATTTCTCTGATCTATAGATGATGTTACTTTTCACGTTACCATGCGTAACGAGAATCAGAAACAGAGATTCAAGATAAAAGCTTTACGGCCAGTCTTTCGTCGAGGTTTCAACTGACATCAAAAGACTTATAGTTCCCTAACGGTTTTCTCTGTACGAATGCCTGCTTCTGAAGATCAAAGAGCCCAGGGGTTTCTGACTTCCCCTGAGTACGAACTTCAAAAGATGCTATGTTATTCACGTGCGGTCTGTCAGGTATCGTATGATTGACAGATAAGCTCGCGTGAGGAGACGAGGTAAACCAACCTGATTCGCTACCTGTTATGACGGGCAGGTAACGAAAGTTTGTAAACACTTTGTTTGCTTGAGTTCCAAGGGAAGAGGCGTGGATGAAAAAAGTACGCTTGTGTAAGTAAAGACAGGCAGTAAATGCACGGTTTTGTTAGTGAATCATAGAGCGCTAGCGAGATACAAAGACTGTCAGATTACTGTAGGCTCTATTTCCATTATACGTCACATGGGGCCTATTCAAGCCAGCGTAGTCTTCTCGCTTCTTATTCCACTGGTTCTTGTCTCGTTCTTGTCATCACGTTTACATTAGTGATCGTGTCATAACCACTTCAATCCTTCTATTATTATCTAGCAGCCATTTTTGAAAGTCTGTAGCTTCCTCGTTATTTTTTGTTGCTGTTCACATTGTTCTTATTTTGCTTTTTTTTTTTTTTTTTTTTGAGCTATTTTATAGGATTGTCTTGATATCGGAGTTGAAGATTCTGACTTTTGTGTTGAGTTTGAAATTTT
Organism: Oreohelix idahoensis; assembly: GCA_024509875.1. NCBI lineage: Eukaryota > Metazoa > Mollusca > Gastropoda > Stylommatophora > Oreohelicidae > Oreohelix > Oreohelix idahoensis. The sequence goes on from JAMPIV010013178.1 coordinate 52,429, forward strand.
TTTCTTTTTTAATTACAAGATAAAACAAAGGTACTTGATATTCAGAAATAATGAAAATCAGCAAACCTTCAGAAGCATTTAGCTCACATTTCTATGAAATTAAAAGGGTGAAAGAATTCAAATTATTAGGGAGCATGTTCACGTATTCATATAGTAAGGCTCTAAAATCCTATATATAAAATCCTAGCTTTTTCTGTCAGTACATAACGCTAACTGATTCAACTTTGGTTGAAAGTTAGACATTAATTGTATTGTTTCCCTTATATGTACTCTCCCGAAAATAGTAACACTTACCAAAGAAGAATGCGCAAATGACGGTGTGCACAAAAGTATTTATAGAATGTTTGATCCCGTATACACATTGGGATCTTCGCTGCTGCTACATAGTTCGGTACTGAGGTATTTTTTAATACTTTTGTTGCCGTTAGGTATTGGTGCTTTTGAATTTAATTCCCGTCTTATGACGGGCTTTTACACTAGTTTAATAATAATAAAACAAACATGGTCGTCAATTGAAAAATTCATACACTCAATTTAGTGCCCCATAAACTGTTGTCACTTGGAGAAAGAACTGCTCAACTTGAAATGTTTGCGCACACGTGCCATTAAAAATTAGAGAGAACATTGGAGACTATTTCCCATCCTCGCTGCCTTTGCGTTCTCTAACTCAAAAGACGGAACTGGTATCCATTTACAGCTCAAGGGGTAGAAACATGACCTCTACTTCCCATTGTTGAAGAGGAACGACTAATTAAGTAATAAGGGGTAGAAACAAGAAAAAGTTAATCTCTCACATTTCTCTCTTCATCTCGCATTCTTTCAATGCATGTATTGAAAACATTCTTAATTTAGCTTAACCCACTACCTGGAACGCCCAGTACATATTAATAGTCTCTTCTTTTGTTTGTTTTTTTTTTTCAATAATACATTGACTTCCATCTCGAAGTCCGCAGTCCGTGAATCAATTAAACGAACCACCGCCTCCCGGTCCCGACAGTTATGATCACGTTATCACATCCTTGAAAGCCGGATTTCCGCGTCTGTCCGGGAAGTTTGCGCTTACGTAATTCACAGCTTGAGTAGCCCGAAAATATGCAATGGAGGTCACGACAACAGCCTACATTGCTAACGCCGTCAAGACGGGTTAGTGATATCAAACGCATCGCTTAGGTTTTCCCACGGATTTCGAGCCAGTTTTTGGACACCAAAACAGGAATATGAAAAGCATGTGACAGGTTGTGCCTTGAAATTATAATAATATGCGACTTGTTGTAGTTGTTGCTTATTATGAGTTTGTATGATATTTTCTGATCTGCTTCCTGTAAACTGACAGCGTTTGTAGGATATTACTACAAAACGGATATCATGCTTTTTTTGGCCAAAATTTGGGTTCTTTTTTTATTTGTGTTTCCCTGTCACCTGGTGGATTTCTCAAAAATTAATTTCTTCCTGAAATATTAAAAATATTTTTTTCAAGGATTTATTGTGCACGTGGAAGTAGGAAACAAATACATCTTGTTACCTCTGTCGTAGAATATAACAATCATATGTTTAACTTATGGCGGGTTGTCTCCCCTGCTCTACAATAGTGGTCCAACGATGGCCAAAGTTCGAGTAAGCGGCCTTAGTGTTTACAAAAGTAGTAACCTTCGCTCAACATTACTCTTGGCTGACATACACATAGAAGAATGATGCTTCTATTTCAGTGTCACAGTTTGCCTCCCCTTAGCTCTGCAGTAGTAGTCCAACAGTGGCCAAAACTCAAGAGTAACTAATGTGGGTCTTCAAAGGTGTCTACCTTCGCACAAGATTACTCTTGGTAGAGTTGTAGGTAGAAGGATAATGATGATTCTACCTCCAGGGAATCTTCACAAGATATTCAGAAAAGCGAGAACAATGCTGCATTGGCTGAGCACGTTAACTCTAGTATCTGCAGTCAACTTTTGTGAAGGATAGGGTTATCTTATAATTCAATTCATAAGCTCGTTCAAGCCCCCAGCTGAGTTAATTCGGCGAATTTCATCTTCTTATTATTTGGCTCTGACTACGAGTATTTAAGAAATTGTCTGAGACATACGAATGTAGTAAATACAAAATGATGAAATCAACAATAGATTTGTGTTTATACAAGTAACAAATTTAATAATCAATTAGGTCTTAACAGTTATAAAATTGAATAATTGTTTAGAAAAAAGTATTCATCACAGTATGATGTTATGGTTTTCGAAAATGGACAGTTCACTTGGTAGCTTTTAAGTTTTACTTAGCTGCCAAAAGTTGTTTCTACTTCCGCTGATGTTTGGGTCTTTGCAGATAAACGACAGGATCACACGCGTCCGTGGTCACGTTTGAAAGTTGTAGCACATTCCAAGAAGTGTCAGGCAGTAACTACCAAGCTGGTTCCGCGTCTCTAAGACCTGTCTGATGATGGTGCCTAGTGTCGACTTCAGGCCACTTATACCCTCACTTGTTCCAGAGATCGTACCCTCAACTGGTACCACCAACTAGTATGGCAAAAGAAGAGAAACAAATACCCTCTGAGTATTCCCGACACATACGTTTGTGTCTCCATCTTTTCATTCCACCATCCCATCTATCTCAGAACTTTTACACTATGTGAATTAATCTTAATCCCAGTGGGCGAAAAACTATCTTTACATTTAAAATGAATAGTTTTACATTTAACTTTAGTTTAAATTGTTACCAGTATAGTTTGAATATGTTTACATTTACACGGGTTGTTCTTCTTCTTCTTCTTCGTTCGCCCTGAAAAGGACGGTGGTTGCGTTGTGTCTGTTTACGCCTAAGCTGTGATATCTGCACCTTTCGGTCGACACATCCGACTTCTGCACGGCATTTTTAGTGACCGGGTTTGCCTTCCCATTGCGTTCCGCACTCGCTCAGCCAGACTGCACTGCTGCAGACTGTTTCCAGGACCACCACGTGGAGGTGGAGTGCGGTCTTGACCAGCTCTGGTTCGCTGGTCCTGATGCAAGCAGTACAGCTATGGGTCGCTGACTGCATTCACTATTGCTGCATCTTGGGGTCCCACACGGGTTGAATAGGTTGAAACTGTCATTACATCTAGAGTGGATATGTTTTACATTTACACTGGTTGAAAAGGTTGAAACGTTCATTACACTGGTTGAAAAGGTTATTAAAATAGCAAGTATGTACATCATTTATTTCATTATTCCCTTGCTGCTTGTAGTAAAGTCGTGTGTAAACCCACTTCTTTGTTAATACACTATGTCGATATACAAATATGCACAGCCAATCCATGTTCAAGGAGTCACGCAAGATCGCTGGCATACTCTGAGACAGAATAAATTACACGAAGTCACGGAAGGTGGCGGCAGACAGAATAAATTAGGCATAAAACATGTTGGTTCGGAACGCGGTACAATGAAAAGTACCAAAACGCAACTAACCCCGGCAATTAAAAAGACTAAAACGCCGAGAACCAATCAAAAGGCTGTCAAGACTGATTACTACTTACCTGCATGCCGGGCAGGCTTGCTTCACTAAGTCGAGTCAAAATCTGGCTTGTATTAGTCTTAAAGGGTAGGTAAACTTACTATAAACTTTAAGGAGTTTTAATATGCCTATATCATATATAATGATTGTATTTTATAGTATCATGTATAATGATTGTGTATGACTGTTGAAAATGGAACCCACCTGAAAATAACCTACATATATTATATGTATATAATATCACTTTAGTATTTTAGTTTTACTAAGACTATATCATGTATAATGATTATATTTTATGGAATCAGGTATAATGATTGTATTTCCTGGTATGAGTGCTGAAGACGAAAATCAATCTGAAATATAACCTAACAGTCCTTGTTAGGACTCATATAACTCCAACCTGAAGAATAACCTAACAGTCGTTTTTAGGACTCATATAACTCCAACCTGAATAATAACCTAACAGTCCTTGTTAGGACTCATATAACTCCAACCTGAATATAGCCTATGACTATGTCATGTATAATGATTGTATTTTATAGTATCATGTATAATGATTGTGTATGACTGTTGAAGAAGGAGACCACCAGAAAATAGCCTACACCTGTATATAACTTCAGGATTTTTGTTTTACTATGAATGTATCATGTATACTGATTATATCTTAGGGCAGAGGTTTTCAAACTGTGCGTCGCGGCTCCCAGGGGCGTCGCGGCCCTCGGCTAAGGGCGTCGCGGTTGCTTGGGAAAAGTGTTGGGCTCGATATTATGAGCCAAGGTCCATTAATAAATATAGATCTCCGTAGTATAGAGAGGAGCCGCGGTGATTTATGCACAGGTCAAGGGAGCCGTAGACCAAAAAAGTTTGAAAACCTCTGTATTAGGGAATTAGGTATAATGATTGTATTTCGTGGTATGATTACTGAAGAAGAAAACCAACCTGAATATAACCTAATCGTCCTTGTTAGGCCTCGTATAACTCCAACCCGAATATAACCTAACAGTCCTTGTTAGGACTCATATAACTACAACAGTATTGTTAGGATATATTTTACCAGCCAGTATAGCACTTATCAGAGATGGCCTGGTATATTATAGGTGGAAGGAAACGGTTGTATCTTGCGGTGTACAAACTATTGGATGTATTCAGGTATTGAATTATCAGAAAGAATGCTGTGCAAGTAGACACCTGTCATGTCTCATTATTGCTAAATCATACTGGGCCATGTTGTCAGTCATCCTGCATGCAGACACCTGAGACACACTCATCTCATATACACTAGAAATAGGTGGGCTCATATAGCCCCACTGTTACAAATTCGTGTAGTCGTATGTTCGGCTTGACCTTCATCACATCGGCTAAAAGTTAGCTAATAATCTTTAAAAATTTATTACACTAACAAGCCTCAACGGAATTGTATAAAACTTATATGTAATGAAAGCCCCATATGGGGGAAAAGGAAATGATATATAGGAAGGAAGGAAGGAGATAAGTGTGTGAGTGACAGAAGAGAAAAACGAGTACAGGAAAAGCACAGATTGTTTCAAATAGCTTCAAAACAGGAGATGAAACTAAAAAATCTTTTGGGGAATTTGGGAGCTGCTTTCTCGTACGCGCGAGAGACTGAAATATAAGGACAGAGCGGCGCATTGTAAATCACACACCAAATCCAGAAGCCAGAGTGAGAAACTGGAGGACAGCCTCTGCAAGAAAAGTTCTATTTTCACGCTGCATGCAGGGCAGATTAAGTTAAGCCAATACAGTCTCACCGTGAGCTTATTAATCCTAAGAGGGTATGTAAGTTTATTAAAAATATATGTATTTACTAATATCATTTTTATTTCAGATTTTTATTTCTGATTGATTGTAGCAGATATAATAAAAAAGGGAATGACGCTAACCAGAGATAACCTTCACGGCATTGTCAGGAAGCATAACCATTAATTGGTTAGCCAAATATATTATGGCTAATTCTTGCCTGGAAGCTTACGACATACCAGCAAGTACATAAGTGACTTGACATCCATAAGTGGAAGGCAAAGGTTATATCGTACCCATGTATCATAACATGTGATTTATTCATGTATATTGTTAATTCTGCACCTTATACATTATCTTATCATGCTATCTCTGTAATATACTACCATGATTCATTCATTTACATACAAACACTGAAGACATTGTCGCATCATGAACAGCAGAGGGTGGTGAGATTGTTAAAACAATGACCACCTATTACTTCTTGTTCCAGGTTTTTATGATCAATGTTTATGATCATTCCTGATCGAGAAACTAAAGACTTGAAGAAGTTGATCCATCTCACTGAAGCCTAGAGGTCAACCAAACTTCAACACCTTAGTCCCCCGTAGTTATAGGGCGGGCTGAAGGAAAGTCTTCCGTACTCCAGTGTGTCGGAGGAACCTCGAGCAGACGTGGATAAAGTTGAGTTTATATATTTCCATCCAACAAATCCTGTGAGCAGTTCTAAAACGACTTTCTAATGATGAAAACTAGATGGCAAGAGTTAATGTGACAAACTTGTTTTATAAATTCAGTGGAAGATAAATCCAAGACTTTTTCTATTTTTTATTTTAATTTGTAACTGTAAATAATCATACATTTTACCATCTTCCAACACCCATTTATCATTACAAGAATATATAGATGTACATAATAAATTGGGATAATTGTACTCATTTGACTTGTTAAATTTTTAACTGTTAAATTTTGAGTTACTTTTTCTAATTTAATTATAATATCACATAGGGTTACGATAGCGAAGTAGCATCTTATACTTCAGAAGCCTAAATCTATTGTCCAGCTCAGAGTATTCACAGCTGTAACTCACTTGTGATACCAGTGTACTTCTCGGGCACTGGAACTTCATACTTCTGATTCTACTTCTGCTCTAACTACTATCAATACTAGGGAAAACCTTATCGCTACATTGGGGGCTCTTTCGCGGGATAATTATTTGTATCCTGGGCCCTCAATTATATGTATTCTTCTATCTTGAGCCACAAATAGTTTTTAAAATTAATTTTTTTTTTTGGAAAAAATTCTAAAAACTCAGTAATTTGTTTGTAATAGTAGTACCATTGCGTACGAAGTAAATAGGAAACGCTCACAAGCTTTTAAGGATTTGTCTTGTTCAAAGTAATTAATTGATTTTAATTAAGTTAGTTTGTTAGTGAAGATAAAATTATATACCCTCTGGTAAGTAAGCATCATGGCTGAATTGGTGAAGTTTAGAGCTGCGATTATGCAGGAAGGAAAAGACTTGGGTATGACAGGAGATGCTCTAGTTCGATATATCACAGAGGAGGGGGAGAAATATTTAGATAGAGAGACCAAAAGAAAGGAAGGTGGGGCTGCAGGTGAGAAAGTAGAGGGAGAAAGAGAGACTAAAGGAATGGAAGTTGAGACTGAAGCTAAGAAATTAGAAGCAGAGAGAGAAGCCAAAAGATGGAAAGAGAAGAAAAGAGACTAATTTTGGAATGCTGAAGACAGAAGGTTACAAAGAGATCATGAGTTAAGTTTACAGGAACTTGAACTACAGGGAGCAGCTAGCAATCATGGTGATAGCTCACCTAACTCTGAGAGTAGCTCTAACCCTAGCGCGGCAAATCCATTGGTTTTCCCACTGGATCCATATTGAAAAAGAGGACTGCCATTGGTCGTACCTGGATATGAGAGGGGACTGGCCTCTCACCTGGATTGGAAAAGGGATGAAAAATGGATCCTTAAAGCTATCTCATAGTTTCATACGATGTTTATTTAAAACTCTCAAAAGAAGACAAGGAAGATTATGAAATCTTAAAACAAGCTTTACTGGTCAGGTACGAAAAGAATTCTGAATCTTATAGAAAGAGATTCCGAACTGCTAAGCTACTTCCAGGAGAAAACTATCACCAGTTTTCTGCCAGATTGGAAACTTATCTGACAAAATGGATTAGCTTAGGAAAGTGTCAAGATATAAAAGAAATGGTCATGATGGAGCAACTGAGAGAATCCATGCCTCAAGAAATGAGAAAATTTCTTATGGAACAAGGAGCTGAGAGATTGGAAGATATTTTAACCATGGCTGAAAGATATCAAGCAGCTCAGTCAGAAGTATCAGGAAATAAGAAGAAGCAGGGTGAGAACTTCAAACCTTCACAAAACTTTACCAACAAAATATGAAACACAGGGACAATTCCAACAAGAACAAACACAGAACTGATTATAAAGACACCCTCTAGGAATTCAGAAAAGCAAAAACCTCCAAGAAAGGTCGGAAAGTGGTGTAAATCTTTAGATGTAACCACCAATACTGTCGGAATGCAGACACCTCCTCATCACGCTGTATTTGCCTTACAACAGAGAACAAGGGAAGGAATGACCTGGCAGATAGTCAGAAATGACCTCCATCATCCCCCTGTCTGTGAGGAAGTGGACCTTGAATGGCACAAGTACTGTGCTTATATGATACAGGCTTGGACTTTGACGCAGTACTGTGCCCGGCTCTGGTGGGTCCGAAACAGATAACCACTGAGACAGTGGAAATCAGAGGACCAGTCAAGGGAGCGAGTAAGCAGAGGAAACCATGACACTGCCCATAGCCCGAAATCAACATAAGATCTCGCTATGTTGGAAGGAGAGATCAAAGCTAGCAGTGATGGACAATCCTTACCCTATTAATACTGGGAATGTAGATATGTCTTTCAATTAGGAGAACCTATAAGAACCATAGTGATGGCAACAGTCCAGACCAGGGGCAAGCTCTAAGAAAGCCTGGGACACTATCATCAATTATCCATCCACAAGAAGAGATGAGAAAGGCTCAAACTTGCTGACAGTACATTGAAGCCTTGCTTTTGGGCAAATTACCTAGCCATAAACCCTCCAGAGAAAGGAGACTATATATGATAAAAAAGGCCTACTATATCAGAAAAGCTGGAACAGGACCAAAAGGACCATGGACAGCTTGTAGTGCCAAAATTCAATACAGGGCGCAGGTTATGAAGCTAGGACATGCTATTTCAGGTGCGACAAACGGATATCCCTTTCACTATTTTGGCCAGGGATCAAAGAGGGCATAAAGAGGTCTGTGAGATCCTGTCCAGAATGCCAAGAGAGTATCATCCTAAAACATAATGCAACCAGCAACACTGGCACGCCCTTCGAACGTGTTGCCGTGGATATTGGTTGGACCCCCCTCAGTAGGGACCCAGAAGGAAATGCATAAATCTTAACCTTGGTCGATACACTTGAAAGCTCTATGTGGGGAGAGGCAGTAGAATGCTTCGATAGATTCAAACATTTGGCAGAGGGCACTGTTACCCTATGTCACCCCGATTAGGTTTCCCAGACATCAAATATTGACTGACAAATGGTTCTCAGTTTAGGGGAAAGATTTAACACAAGAAGTATTCAGGATTCAAGCGAATTATCATGTAATAGGCCCGTAACCACGCCCAAAGGGAATGTCAAGTAGCGGTTCAATGTCATTTCAAATCCTTAGAAAGTTGCTATGAGAAACCTCAACAAACTTTGGGACACATACTTACCCTCAGCACTATTTGCCATAGGAAGTCCCACATAAACTCCACAGGATTGGCTCCAGCTACATGAGTAGTTTGGACGACCCAATCAAAGGTCCACTGGAAGCATTGTTGCGGACATGGACCTTAACCGTGACTCTCTTCATACCAATGGTCAACGAGTTGACATCTCATTGACAACAAGTTGGAACTGGCAAATGATACAATTGAGACAAGTGAGGAGTAGCAGGCTTCCATACTTACACAATAAAACAGCAAAAGATAGGGAACTTGAGGTTTCACAGGATTTTTCTTTGGCCCTCAGCTCAAAATAATAAAGCAAATTGGATGGCAGGGACCCTAGTCAGATATTGGAAAAACTATACGCCCGGACCAACTATAAGATTGACAAGAAACGGGAAAGGAGAATTGTTGTAATCATGTCAACCATTTTAAAAAGTATTTGACAGGGAAGCATCAGAAGTTGCGCCATATCATGATCCTGGCCATTGCAACAGAAAATGCAGGATGAACCAAATTTTCCCTCCATGGGAATACCCCTATCAAACTACGGGAAAGCTAGCTCAGGTTAATGGTGAGTGAAAAACATTTAACTCTTGAGCAGAGGAAAAAGGTTCAGGAGGAGTGTTAGAAATACCATGGCTGATGTACTCACAGGATAAGCAGGCGGGGTGTAGTACTAATCTGTTAGAGTATGGGACTATGACGATTTACTGGACCCTACAACCAGTTTGTATGCGGACATTACCCTATACCTTATGCTAAAGGAATGCAGGCACTCAAGGATGAGATTGATTTATCTCTTAAAAAAGAGAAAATTATTTTCAAAGTCCTGAATATTCCCCTACAGCTCAAAGTGTGGTGCTATTAAGGAAAGCCTTTAGTGGTGAACACAGTGTATGCATTGATTATAGGAAACTAAATGCTATCACTGCAAAATCTCAGGTGTTACCTGAACCAAATCAGTTGTTTGTTACATTGAGTAAGGCACGGTAATTTTTTCAAAAAGTAGATCTAAGCAAGGGATACTCAAAATACCAGTGAAACCATAAGTTAGGAAAACTGTTAGCCTTTAGTACCACCGGATGGACATTACGAGTTCAATGTACTCCGCCATTTGGTTTAAAGAATGCTCCAAGTATCTATCCACCAGGAATGATGAGAAATTGTTGGAACCCATTACAAATCTCATAATCACCAACTTCAATGGAAATTCTGATTGCTACACTACATTCACTGCGAGGAACACGTCAGTAGCAACTCTGTAAGTTAGGTGATAGAGAAACGTGTATTGACAGCCACGCCCAACTAAGTGTCATATTGGATGTGGAGACATTGAATTTAATAGGGTCACAATCTCTACAGGGCAAATGTCTCCGGACCCAGAATGTAGAAAATTGAGAAAAGCACCAAGTGCACAAATAAGAAGGATTGTAAGAATCCTGTGTTGTCACTGAGCGGCTTTTATCAGAAAATATACACGCCATTTTAACTCATTGTGTGCGCCGAAATTTTTTTTAAACCGACTTAACCAAAAAAGGTCAGCCCAAATGGACTTGGAGTGTGAAACAGGCTTATACAGAGTTGAAAAAAAGCTGACAAAATAAACCTATCCTTCCGATCCCTACTAACAAAACGGATGCTAGCATATGTTCGGAGCAACATTTACATAAGCTGCGGGAGGACACCCCGCCAACTCTTATGCTATTACCAGTAGCTTTGTGCAGTAGAAAGTTTAAATACAGCTCAGGAACATAATTCTACCGTTGAACGTGAATGCCTCGCTTTAGTTTGGGTCGATCAACTCATTACGCCCCTTTTCTTTACGGGAAACACTTCATTGTGGGAAAAGTGATCACCAGCCTGCTGTTTTTTTTAGCATTGTTGTTCATCCGCCAATTACTTTTTAAGGTGGAGTTTTACTGACAAGGTCCATATTACGTTCAATGTGATATCGCTACATCCAGGACGGGACAATCCTGGACCCGATTTTTTAAGTACGCATCCTACCAAAGGTGATATAGAGAAACAGAAAATTCAGGAGGTACTGCAGCATGTATTACCAAAAAGTTAACCGTGCAGGCACTGTCTTAAAGAAGAGGGCTCTGTAGCGAGATTTGGTAAACACTTGCTTGGTTGTAGCGCGACACGCCCACGCGGCACCCACACACACCAGCGCAAGGTCAGCGCTGCGGTCTTTCTTTGAAGTTGGTAGACAGCGGAAATGTGACTTACGGTTAAAAGCCATACAGTATTACTGAAGAATGAGGAAATAGCTATATAGGAATGTATGGCCGACTTTAAAAGTTTGCATTTACTGGACATTAAATTATTCACTACAGGAGAACGCATGGTTGGAATAATATTAAATAAATATAACTCAACAAAGGAGATAGGCTAGGAATTATATCCAAAAGGATATTATTCAAATATAAATAGTTTTAAAGATAATTAATATTTTTTCACCTTCATCACATCGGCTAAAAGTTAGCTAATAATCTTTAAAAATTTATTACACTAACAAGCCTCAACGGAATTGTATAAAACTTATATGTAATGAAAGCCCCATATGGGGAAAAGGAAATGATATATAGGAAGGAAGGAAGGAGATAAGTGTGTGAGTGACAGAAGAGAAAAACGAGTACAGGAAAAGCACAGATTGTTTCAAATAGCTTCAAAACAGGAGATGAAACTAAAATCTTTTGGGGAATTTGGGAGCTGCTTTCTCGTACGCGCGAGAGACTGAAATATAAGGACAGAGCGGCGCATTGTAAATCACACACCAAATCCAGAAGCCAGAGTGAGAAACTGGAGGACAGCCTCTGCAAGAAAAGTTCTATTTTCACGCTGCATGCAGGGCAGATTAAGTTAAGCCAATACAGTCTCACCGTGAGCTTATTAATCCTAAGAGGGTATGTAAGTTTATTAAAAATATAAGTATTACTAATATCATTTTATTTCAGATTTTATTTCTGATTAATTGTAGCAGATATAATAAAAAAGGGAATGACGCTAACCAGAGATAACCTTCACCGGCATTGTCAGGAAGCATAACCATTAATTGGTTAGCCAAATATATTATGGCTAATTCTTGCCTGGAAGCTTACGACATACCAGCAAGAACATAAGTGACTTGACATCCATAAGTGGAAGGCAAAGGTTATATCGTACCCATGTATCATAACATGTGATTTATTCATGTATATTGTTAATTCTGCACCTTATACATTATCTTATCATGCTATCTCTGTAATCTACTACCATGATTCATTCATTTACATACAAACACTGAAGACATGGTCGCATCATGAACAGCAGAGGGTGGTGAGATTGTTATAACAATGGCCACCTAGTACTTCTTGTTCCAGGTTTTTTTGATCAATGTTTATGATTATTCCTGATCGAGAAACTAAAGTCTTGTAGAAGTTTGATTTGAAGTAGAGGATCAAACACCTTTCCCCCGTAGTTACAGGGGAACCTCGAGCAGTAAGTTGAGTATTATAATTTTTCCCCAACAAATCCAGCAGTTCCTAATCCACTTTCACTTTTTCTAATTTAATTATAATATCACATAGGGTTACGATAGCGAAGTAGCATCTTATACTTCTGAAGCCTAAATCTATTGTCCAGCTCAGAGTATTCACAGCTGTAACTCACTTGTGATACCAGTGTACTTCTCGGGCACTGGAACTTCATACTTTCTGGAGAGAGATTCTACTTCTGCTCTACCACTACTATCATACTAGGAAAACCTTTCGCTACATTGGGTGAGCTAAAAGAACGATCATCAACGGGTGCTGTGTGCAACAAATTAAGAAGGATAGAACTGTTTCAAGAGATGAGTACACATTAGTACCATTTCAGTCGGCAAGTGTGAGCAATTAACTGTCTATGACGAAAAAGTGATTTAGCGTAGTGAGAGACAATGTTAACAGCACAGCTGATAAATTTTCTATAATTGATTAACAGCACGGCTTTTATTTATATATATATATATATATATATATATATATATATATATATATATATATATATATATATATATATATATATATATATATATATATATATATATATATATATATATATATGTATATATATATATATATATATATATATATATATATATATATATATATATATATATATATATATATATATATATATATATATATATGTTCCTATAATTAGAAGACTTGTTGTTATATATATATATAACTTTTGCCTCGTTTTGCCGAGGCGCGTCCCGTTCAACCTAGTCGGTTATATTAGGGCGCATGTCCACATATAAAAGACCCTTAGGTCTGACGGATATGTGTCTATATGTGTTATATATATATATGTAAACTTACAAATCCATTGCATTCCATCTTCCAACATCCACCCTTCAGCCTAAGAGTAGATAGTGTATATACTTAATAAATAAGGAAATGGTGTTTGAATGACTTGTCAAGTTTATAATTGTTAAGTGAAATCTGTTTCCTTGTTTTAATATCACAGTTAGTTACCCAGCGGGGTGGCATTTTATGACTGTCTCCACTCTACTAATTTTTCGAGATCAGATCATTCACAGCCGTAACTAATTTGTTATACCAGTAGTTCTCTCATACACTGGGACTTCACCATTTTCCTGCAGAAATTCTATTTCTGCATTGTCAGTACTATACTGATCCTATATACAATAAAAACCTCCCGCTACAATGCTCCATATGGAACTTGAGACTACCTCTGCTTTTGGTTCTTTATTTTAAAAAACTCGCAATAAAGCAATCACCAGCCTTGGCAGTGGTGGTTCATGAAATCATCAATCTATATGCTGAGGTTGACAGCCTCAAATGACTTGGACATCCACTAGCAATTTTCACATATTAATATTCACATGTCAATATAAGCGAATTAGTTCACATGTTAATTATGAAAAAAATATAGAATTCAAAATGTACAACTTACGCCAAGCTTTAGGCTCACAGACTGCTGGCTCAGAGAAATAAAAGCACTTGTAGAGGCCTCTTAAACTTGGTCTGGGGTATTATTACTTGAGCAATAAGTTCCCACTTTGATTTGTGTTTCACAGTTTCCTCAGATTCCAGTTTTCCGTGTTAAAATTGTAGCATTTTCCTGGGCTCTAAGTCTTCAATATGCTCCAACAAGTCCAGTCTGGTATTATTCTTAACTCTGGCAAGGTCTGGTTGTCTTCTTGGTGCGAGTGAATTTTCAAAATTCTGTCAACCGACCAAAGTGTCAGGTTATATATATTGCCCCTCTCGTTCCTGGCACGTGTTGCTTACTATTAGACCACGTCCCAATCAGAAGTGTAGTTATGTTTATATCTCGAGTGCCGGCCAATAATTTCAAACATGCGTGTTTAGGATAGGGTAATTCAAAATATTTCCACTAGGACATTTATGTGCATTAATACAAAGGTCATGTCTTCCAAATATGGAATGAAAACATCCGATCCCTCTCTCGGTAATGTTTACAAATAAGATATTACTTTCATCTAAAGTTATGTCTTTGTAACAAGGTGTACATGAAATGATTTTGTTATTCGTTTCCGCCGAGTGCATGCCGACAGGTTGATTATTTATCGCGGGGCACTCCTAGGTAAACATGAAACGCGTTCGCTATACGAATATTGACCGGGCTCTCTTGGTTTTACGTGCGTCTTAACCTTAGCAAAGCCGAGAAGCGCAAAGCAAACATGATCAATTATCACCGAAGGGAGTATAAAATTGAAAAGAAAATAGCTAATATCTGCTTGATAGCAGAGAAGAAAAAACGGGCGGACCACGGAAATTGTGGTTAATCAGTACTCATAAAACTGAGGTAGGAAAGAACAAGCAGGCTTTAGAAAGAACAGAAGATGTGCAGATCATATATTCACCCTGAAGAACATTATAGGGCAGTGCTCAGAATGGCAGAGACTGCTGTACATTAACTTTGTTGATTTTGAAAAGGCTTTCGACAGCATACACAGGGACAGCCTATGGAAAATACTGAGGGCTTATGAAATTCACAGCCGCATTGTTTCCATCATAAAAAGCCTCTATTCTAACTTTACGTGCAGTGTTGGATTGAGTAATGTAACTTTTGAAGTGAAAACAGGAGTACGACAGGGATGCCCCTGATCAACAACATTATTTTTGACAACCACAGATTAGGTGATGCGCCAGACAACAGAGGGCAGTCCAAGAGGAATAAGATGGACAACATTTTCTACACAGGAAGACCTGGAATATGCAGATGACATTGCACCACTCGCGCAAATTCTCCGAATCTTTTGGCCAAACACCATTAGCAACCAAGAAATACTTATTTGGAGTGCTAACTTAAGATGATATTCCTGTGATCAACATTATGCTGTCTATGTCGACATTTGTTCCTGTAACCATACACGTACTGTCCAAGTGTGCGTCCCATTAAATGTTATAAAAAAACCACCGTAGTTCCAGTACTTCTTGAATTCGAACATTGTGAGTATGAGTGATGTACTACCAACCTGTCAACTCTATCGAATCATTCTACCATTCGCGTACTGACATTCATATACACACTCATTGTCTACACTCACATTCTTGTCGGAGCCTCATCACGTTCCAGGACAAGATGACCTGTATGACCAAAACTGTGCTGGGTTTAATGAGTTGACAATCGTAACACTTTACTACACCAGTCCCAACATCTACATTTATCAACTGGTGGACATTCACGTCATTTAACAAATAAAACGTGATTTAACAACTAGTAGCCAGTATGAGTTAACAACTACAGAGTTTAACAACTGGGTAGTTTCAGTCTGAATGTTATATGCATAAATGTACTCGCATTCGCTAGCACAATACGAGTCAATATAACATAATTTCCCGGGCATTGCATCAATACCTAATACGGCCTGTCCTAATCCTGGACTTATAATAGCTTAATAGCTTCATACATCTCCACACTGCAGTTAATATATAATATGGCCTGTCCTAATCCTGGACTGATAATAGCTTCATAGCTTCATACATCTCCACACTGCAGTTAATATATAATATGGCCTGTCCTAATCCTGGACTTATAATAGCTTAACAGCTTCACAAATCTTCATACTGCAGCTAAACATAATATGGCCTACAAAAGTACCTTAATACACAGCGAAGCCTGCATCACCCGGCAGCTTCATTAATCCTCACAATATGGCCTACAAAAGTACTTCAATACATAGCAAAGCCTGCATCACACGGCAGCTATAATAAGGTTCATATGGCCTAAACAAATCTTCACTGCAGTGTATCACATAGGCTGTACACACAGCGAAATATATAAGTCGACATTTTCTCAAATCCTACGTAGGCATACATTATCCAAAACACTGGGACTCGACCTACACGGTCCACGCTCAAAACACAACTCCCTCAATCACACACTAGTCCCGCCAAAAAACCCGTCACGAGATTCGGTTGTCTTGAACACCGTTCTCGATAACACATGCAGACTAGCGAGCTATTCACATGACTCAAAACAGTACAGAATAAATACATTAAACAGCGTTCACACGCTTATCTGTACTCTGTCACCCGAAAATAGGAAAAGATAATTCTATCCTAAAGTCAAACAAGTATCCGCTTAATCAAGGATTGCAACTCGAAATTTAATTTGTTCAAAACATTCTAAATATTACTTCCCCTTCCATAAGTTCCACCTGCAACAGTTACCACCCGCTCCGGGAAAAAAATGATTCTATCATTTTTTTTTTTTGAAAAAATTAACTCCCAAAAACGAAAAATTTAGAAGACAATTAAGCTCTAACGTATGCCTACAAAAATATCTTATTTTAAATCAAATTATATCTAAAACAAATATCAGCATTAAAGTGTAAAGTAGCAATTAAAGCATACAGCATAATCAGCTAAGTATAAAAAGTAATTAGCTAAATATACAAATATGATAAGTTTCAGTTCCAAAATTAAGTTACGTATATTTAGTACAAACCAAACCGAAAACAACCAATCGAAAGAGAAAACACAAGATCAATCAAAAGAAGAATGATCTGTAAAAAAGGAAAGTAAGAACTCAACAATACCATATACTCATAATTAAGTTGGACAATTACATGTAAAATAAATACAACTATCATAAGTAGATATGTTATATCAAGTCATATAACCACTCCAACAATACAAAGAATAGAGGTATAAGTGTTGAAAGAAGACAATGTATACAAATAGAATCAAGTAAAACGAAGATGAGGTACGAAAGTATAAACAAGATATGAAATCCATACCGAAAAGACAACAGAAAAGAAGGAATGAAATGAAGAATAGTTACCAAAGACAGATAGAAAGCAAAGGCACGAACACAAAATATCAAAGTATATCTATACTAATACCACCAAAAATAATTTATAACTAAACAAAACCTAATAAGTAATTTAACTAAGTTATAAGAGTTATACAAAACGAAAATAAATAAATTATAGGCATCGAACAAACAAGTAATAGCATTACTATAACTAATACGACCAACGCACAATCAAGCGCTAAAAATAAAAAATACATCATAATAAAAAACAACTTTTTACAAGAACTAATCAAACTACATATCAATGATATCACGAAGTCAAATGCTGGGCACACCCAACAAAAAATTACAATGCCAAAAAAAAAAAAAAAAAAACAATCATTTTTTTCAACAGTACCGTACAAACATATTTTTTTCCTCGATAAGTTACATAAAAACAGTATTTAATTTTTAAGTAATTCAGTAATACTTTAAGTAAAGCCTAATAATGAAATCAATATTTTAACAAAATGAGTGAAATATAAAACAAAAATCCTATCTCGAAGAAACCTTTAAATCAACACATGTAAATTTAATTTATTCTTTAAGTTCTTTCTGCTGACAATTACGTTCAGCTCAGTAAAATGCTATTTAGCTATAACTCTATCTCTTACTCAAATCGATAAGATATACATTATAAATAAATCTACCCTTTGATGCTAATATGAAATATAAAAAAGGTTCTATAAAAATATCTACAAAAAATAAGTTTTTTTTTTTTAAATAATCTGCTAAGAAAATAATCTGCATACCTGACTGGCAAGAAATCAAGTTTTGGAAAAATCGAAGTTTCACAAAAAGTTAACAAATCCAAATACAAGATCATGTATGATACATGCAAGCTATTTTCAAAATTACATTTCACAACATACCAGATAATACACATCTTCTCTGTATGTTCTATATATTAATTAATCATGACATCAAACTACCGACATAAAAATAACAACAATAAAAATTATGGCAATCAAAAGATGCATAGAAATAATCATTACAACAAAATTATATGTTATTTCAAAACAACAACATGTCATGTACTAATATAGAATACAAAAATATTTACTATATTCACATAAAAAAAAATAAATCAGACGCGAAGTCTCCCACTCTCTTGTAAACATGCTTGACCTTCAGAAAGCAACACCTCAGATTTAGTTTGACGCTGACAGGTTTCGGTTGACTACTCGAGCGGAAAGTTGACTCACATTTCTGACCGTCAATATGTCACAGAAGCCTTGACCCTTATCGCAACGTAGCTTCTGTCAACAAATACAAATGAAAATTTCCATTTTACGCAATAGTGAAATTTAATGAGAAAAACGTAGAAATCACATTTACAATTACCCAACACCGGCTTGTGTAAAAACCCGGTCTCTTCACGATGTCACTAGCTCTCTCTATCACATGTAGATATCATAGAATTCTTGGGGACAACATGACCGACCTTGAATGTCGCCGCTGCCTTACGCTGAAACAAAGTGTTATATTCACAACAACAAGTAGAGCAGGCAATAGTATTCAAGCATCCACTGTTATTTTTACTCTGTTTACCTTGATTATAAATGACTCTGGGCTCATGTTGAACAAAATTAGCACAATTGCGCTTATTATTTGATCTATGATCAAAATACTTATTATTACCGTTGCCTTGTTTACAAATAATGACTTTAGTCTTTTGTTTAGGAACATTCCTCTGGTGATGTAAAGCAACATTTGAAAAGCTATTATCTCTATCATACTTTCCAACATTCTTACTATCAAAACTTTGAGATTTGTTAAATTGTCTACAGTATCTACGAGAGGGAAAATTATTATTTACTGATCTCCCTTGGTACTGTTTACTCTTGGGGTTATCTCTCTTTCTAGAACTGTTTTTCTTCTCCCTTATGGGAATATCTTTACCAATAGTTTCAAAATGACTATGCTGAGTTTGACAACTGCCAGAAACAATAGTATCTCTATTGTTCCGCATATGGGTTTCATCTTTGGAACAAGTAGTAATAGTCTCAACACCCGCTATTAATTTCTGAGTATTTCCAGTAGTAGAGAAATATTTGTTCTTATGAATCTTGACCTGAAATTTATCACCTATCTTTTCCTGACCAACAGAACTGGCTGTTACACAAGAATCTTTGTTGGTCTGACGCCAAGAATTATTACTGGAACTCCCAGTAATATTAGAACTTTAAAAGTTGTATTTACCACGATAAGATCTATCTTTACCATGAATGAAATCTCTCTGAGCAAAAAGTGTATGGGGTTGACTTTTCGCAACTTTCTGTCTATCATTGTGAACATTGACAGAAGAGCACCTTTTGTTTTTCAAAACCATATCTAGTAAGCCAAATATTCTTTCCCTTGCTTCCGCAATTTCATTATCTTTAAGTGAAATCGTTTCACTTAACCTTTTATTTAACTCCTTAACAGCCAAAACTTTGTCGCTTTCTTCTGCTAGTAAATTTTCAATTTTAGCGACCTTCTCTTTCTCAGCCGTCAACTCCACTAAAGTCTATTTCTCGTACTGTTCTTTATTTGCCCTCAACTGAGTCAACTCTATCTGAAGTGTTTCAGTCTGGACATCATCATTGTTTTCCATAATCTCATTACTCTTCTTGGGGGGTACAATATTCATCTCCCCAATTTGATCACTGAGCATCGCATTATCATTCATCACCTCATGAAGCATTTCTATGTAAGTCTTCTCACAGACATTTCTCTCAACCTTCAATTTCTCATACATCTCTTTCTGTTCTTGAAGTTCCCGCGTGAGATTACCTATCTGAGTTTCCAAGTCTTGGACTTTGCTTAAAGCTGAATTTAATGTAGCTTGTGCACTAGAAAGTTCTGAGTTTGATTCAAGTATCTCACTTTTAAGCTTATACACAGTTGCCTGTAGTTCGCTCTCTTTAGCAACACCTTCTAGGAAATTCTCCCTTTGCTGTAGAGCACTTTGTTTGTTTACTTTTGCTTGTTTCTCAATTCTCAATTCCCTTTCCTGCTCATCAGATGTATGGTTGTGGATTATTTTGAACATGCTTTGCATTATATGTCCGTGTTCACGTTCAATATACTGTTGCAAAAACACACGAAGGTGCCGTAGCAAATTCACCAAATCCTTGGCCATTACCAAATTGCAAACAAACTTAAAGTTGTGTTCAGCAAATAACTCCAGGGATGTTGACACATTAATCAAAAAATCATCCATTATCCATTCTCCAAGTCGTGCACCTCTCAATCCCTTACCATCTCTACCTACCACCAATGCAGACTCCAACATAGGCCTTATATCTGTAGGGTACCTATCACGATCCATGGTGATTCACTTACTTAATCAACTATATATAGTAATCACTTATAGTTATGACAAATTACTGTCGCAAAAAGTTTGACAATTACCCCTCCAGCTCACAAAGTTAACTATTTGTCAAGAAATGAGCTTATTCCTCAATTCTGTATCACCAATTCCTTTTTTATAGCACCTTTATCAAGTCACATCATTATCAGGAAAATCGACATATGTCAACAGCCATTAACACCTATGCATCAAATCTTAATCATATGTCAAATTAGACATAAACAACAATAATAACAAAATGAGCAATTAGGGAGGCCCAGCGACATATATGAAGTGACACAATTTACACAAGACACAATCACTTATCTGTCAATGATCCCGCTTCTTTTCCGCCACGACACTGAATATCACATAGACTGCTAAAACCTCCACTGCGGGAAAGCACTGCAACTTGATTCGTTTCTCTTCAGGTAATTTCGTCAATATGATATGTGCTTAACAATGCACAAGTTGACAGGAACCATAATACAGCTCACACTGCAACTCTTGACTGTTCTGTAGTCTGAAATGTACACGGCAACTCCGTGTATCATAACATCTTGAACTTGTGATGGTGACAACTGGCACAGGTAACCCGAATATTGCAGGAATCCGTCACAACCCGTATAAATGCTGGTACAAATACTGTCCAAGTCTAATTGAACTTCCTTGACCACTGCAGATGCTGTTGTAGTCTATAGGCACGAAATAGGACGTCAATTGCTACTGTTGTAAAGTTGCCTTCTACCACGAATAAAGCGTGCGTCGTTTCTCAAATGCGCCACCCAGGCAGATAATAACTAGGTCACAGTTCTGAAGTACAGGAGATTCAAGCCACGCCTACATAAGGTCAATTATAACAAAGTCAAGTGTTCTACACTCTTGTCACGTGCAAGTCATATGTATTCTTTCCACCTTGTAGTGACTGATCCTCTAGATATGTTATGGTCTGGTGGACAAAATTTGATTCACTTTATCCTCTTGCTTCAAGTACATATCACTGTAGAGGTAACAATTTCTTAATCGTATACGCCACTCAGGCACATCTTAAATGATATCCAATGATACGAAAACTACGCCACTTAGGCTATCGACGCGAATAGTCGTAGATGTCAGATCCTGTTGACTGTAAACCACCAACTAATACAACCTAGATTTGCTGGTTTCTCACTGAAGGTAATTAAACGTTAATGTTATTAGTCTGTTTACACCCACTGTTGCGAGTGTAGTGGTTTGGTCTATATCATCGCCACACAGGCTAATTCAATATATGTGTGCTGCTGACCTGTCACTGTGTCTGGAATGTTGACCTGGGTGTGTGTTGATATGTTCGCACACCACAGTACGTACATAAGGGTACATGCAGGAGTCAAGAAGGGTTGCAAACGACTGGAACAGTTCGATACTGTTTATTCCGTTACAACACAGATACGATGACATAAATGACACACATTCGACAGCAAAACACGAATCATAGTATATAATTTCCACACTGCAGTTAATATATAATATGGCCTGTCCTAATCCTGGACTGATAATAGCTTCATAGCTTCATACATCTCCACACTGCAGTTAATATATAATATGGCCTGTCCTAATCCTGGACTTATAATAGCTTAACAGCTTCACAAATCTTCATACTGCAGCTAAACATAATATGGCCTACAAAAGTACCTTAATACACAGCGAAGCCTGCATCACCCGGCAGCTTCATTAATCCTCACAATATGGCCTACAAAAGTACTTCAATACATAGCAAAGCCTGCATCACACGGCAGCTATAATAAGGTTCATATGGCCTAAACAAATCTTCACTGCAGTGTATCACATAGGCTGTACACACAGCGAAATATATAAGTCGACATTTTCTCAAATCCTACGTAGGCATACATTATCCAAAACACTGGGACTCGACCTACACGGTCCACGCCCAAAACACAACTCCCTCAATCACACACTAGTCCCGCCAAAAAACCCGTCACGAGATTCGGTTGTCTTGAACACCGTTCTCGATAACACATGCAGACTAGCGAGCTATTCACATGACTCAAAACAGTACAGAATAAATACATTAAACAGCGTTCACACGCTTATCTGTACTCTGTCACCCGAAAATAGGAAAAGATAATTCTATCCTAAAGTCAAACAAGTATCCGCTTAATCAAGGATTGCAACTCGAATCTTAATTTGTTCAAAACATTCTAAATATTACTTCCCCTTCCATAAGTTCCACTTGCAACAGACATGCACACCATCATAGCTGGCAGACGCTGGAGTTGGGTTGGCCACGTCCTCAGAAGGGACTCTGATACCATCACAAGAACAACTATGCTATGGACCCCCGTGGGAAGGCGAAATAGAGGCCGACCAAAAACAACTTGGCAAAGAACTGTAGAAGCCAAGATGCAAAGAATGAACCAGAGTTGGGGCACTGTACGAAGGATGGCCGCCGACAGAGCAAGATGGAATCAATTTGTTGCTGCCCTACAGGACACCACTGTGCGTGATGGCCGCTGACTGCTTTGACGGCTGGCGGTTATGGATCAAAGAAGAAGAAATACTCACAACAAATGTAACTGACTACTGCCGGAGATGAGACGAGATGGACCCAATAATTATGTGACATTCAGGGTGTTTCACATAGATTTTAGAATGGCGAGTACAACAATTAAGTCATTTAAGTTTGTTATAAACTCTGTATTCTCCGCCCACTTCTTGTAAGAAACATCAGTTTTGACTCGTATTTTATAAGCCTCCAACTGAAGGTGATTCAGCAAAATATTAGATGTATGTTTAGCTTTGTATACTGTATTTTAAAAATGATTCATACGGGTGCAGACATCAAATTCACTCAATAACAGATAGACTAAACTCTAGATTTATGTCTACATTAATACAATGGTGTTTGTACTTAATTTGGTGTTTGCCTAAGAATATTAGCAGAAAAATATACAGAGGTCCAAAAAAGTATGTATATGTGCTTCATTGACTATAAGAAGGCTTTTGGCAGAGTCCATCATGAGAAAATAATTGAATGCCTCAAAGACATAGGTATTGATGGAAAAGATATAAGAATATTCAGTAACCTTTATTGGGAGCAAACTGCCACAGTAAGATCTGGAAGGAATTATTCACCACACATAGACATAAAAAGAGGTGTCAGACAAGGTTGTGTGCTGTCCCCCTGCCTATTTAATTTATACACCGAAACAATTTTCAAACAGATACAGGAAATACCAGGATTAAACATCAGTTGAAAGTCAATAAACAACCTTAGATATGAAGATGATACTGTGTTGTTAGCTGAAAGTGAACATGAGTTACAAGAACTAGAGAAGCAAGTGAACAGTATAAGTCATGAATATGGACTCGACATTAATATTGAGAAAACAAAAACTATGATAATTAGCAAAACAGACGATAAACCCACATTAAAGATAAGCGTAAATGGGAAAATCCTGGAACAAGTCAAGAGCTACGTATATCTTGGTCATATAATAACAGAAGATGGCAGATGTGAAACAGAAATCAAGAAGAGAATAGGAATGGCCAAAGCTACATTCAACAACATGAAACATATACTGACATCCAAACAGTTATCTCACAAATTAAAACTGAGAATCATAAAATGTTATATATATTCTGCATTTCTGTATGGTGCAGAAACATGGACGATGAATAGGCATTTGGAAGAAAGAATTGAGGCTCTTGAAATGTGGATATATAGAAGAATGGGGCGTATCTCACGGAAAGAGATGAAAACAAATAAGGAGGTCCTAGAAAATCTAGGTATGAAAAGAGAACTAATGAGGGAGGTCAAAGTTTGGCAGCTAAAATACTTTGGCCACATAAAAAGGCATAACACCTTGCAGAAGACCATAACAGACGGGAGAGTTGAAGGCAAACATGCAAGGAGAAGACAGCGCTATAAGTGGGAAGATAACATCAAGAGATGGACAGGAAAGAGTCTATCAGAGTGCACTACCAAGACAAGAGACAGAAGACGTTGGAGATCCATTACAGCCAACCTTCGTTGTGGAGATGGCAACTGATGATGATGATGATGATGATGATGATGATGATGATGATGATGATGATGATGATGATGATAATAATAATACAAGAGTTTTAATAAAGGAATATTTAATTCAACAGGGTTCAAATGAATAAAACTGCTTTAGTTCTGAAAAGTTAATTTATCATCATAGGATGAGATTCTGGAATGGTGGATTGTTAAAAAAATCAAGTCAGTTCACAAGTTGAGCACAGAGTACATAGCTTGAAATATAGTAACAATGAATATTGTTAACTTATGATTCCAGTCACTTCTGGTTTCCAGTGGAGTTTTGACTGTTCCTTCTCTTTATGAGTCGAGTTGTTTTGGCAGCAGCATGCCCCATGCACAGCTGGGGTCGCTGCAAAGTGTCCCTAAGTCCCGTCCGTTGTAGGTGTCTAGCTGTGACATAACTTGTGCGCTCTCTTCTGATCTCCGACAGTATTGAACTACATTTGTTGTGCCTACTGAATTGGATGCATTATTCTGTTGTTAGCACTCTCTTTTTCCTTACTGTCATTGTTCACGTTTCACGCTTTGGTGCATGACAAGGCCAGACAAGCGCATCGCCAATCCCTCAGAAATTAACTTTGTCCTTAAACGTGATAATACCACATTGACTCCAGGTAAATGCGAGCATGAAGTGTTTGCTTAAGATTGTATAATTACTTCCAACTCGACAGGAAAAATGTAAGAAGTTGTAACGTAAACATTACCAAGAATTGTCGGATGTAGCAACTCCATAAACGGAGGATGACTGTTATAAGTTTTCAAAATTTTTCATACTATGAACTCTGAATGTATTGACTGGCTTCTGAATGTATTGACTGGCTTCTGGGGCGCCAATAAACAACCGCGATGATTGGGAGTTTGTCAGAAAACGCCAAGTGAAAACGTGGGCCGGGAAGTTACGATATAACGTAGGAAAAGTTTGAGATACGGTACTGCATTCCTGAAATCGTCAACGCAGACATATCGGACCTTGCCACAGAAAAAACAAAGTCAGGATTCTGAATTTTTAGGAATGGAAAAAACGTATTAGAGCATCTTTTATCCACTGGAACAGAAAACTCGCCAATATTAATACGGAACTCGCAAGTCAAAGAGGAATTCTAGAATAAGAAATAATATCCCAGACGTGTGTTCGAGGCATCTGTATTGTTGCTAAGACTATTTACCTGAGCAAGACGTCTAAGATTTGCCTAGCAACTAGGGTGAGTTGTACATACCTTTATACTTTGAATTTTACTGGTTTATACTAGCTAGGAGTGTTAAAGATTCATACGATGCTGGTAACCTCGGCATGTGAAAATGATACATTCATGAACCATCACAGAAGCGCTGGTAATAGCTTCATGCTAGTTCTTACGAAAGAACCAAAAGCAGAGGTAATCCCGGACTTCAAGTGGATCAAGGAAGTGGATGATGATGACATCATATGTATATTATCATTTGTAATGAGTCCTAGGTATGTTTGCAGTTGTTCCTTCAGGCACAAACCACTTGCCGCTGTCCAGTTGAAATTTTTTCATCACATTTTCATAAAAGAATGATGATTTTGTTATCACATTCCCTGAGGTATATGATACACACTCAGGGAGAGTACAAATTCTGATTAAAAAATTGGTGACGGACCACGGGGAATGGCGCCTGATCTAAATTAGGAAAACAAATATTTAGCAGCGGAATGTGTTCTTTTATTCCATCTAAGTTGGTGGTACGGATTGGAGAGACCATTGAGGTTTTACCCACGTTCATATTTTATCCATAAGTGTGTAATACTAGTACCAGCTGTACTAGTCTGTGTTTCGAAGCTTGAGATTGACCAGAGAAACCTACATCCCACGTGTGGTGAAGATCTATGCATTGACCGGAAGAGGTTACCTCCAGAATCCTTTGGAGACGTGCCGTTGCCACAGAGACAAAGTGACAGAACCAGCAACACCAACATTTCAGCAATTTGAAAGATAAGTTATAAATTTAGCAGGCCACCTCAAAAGACTATATTTTCATCTCCCAAACCGAGATCTATGATGAACGATAATTTCTTATAATTATCATTTCATATTTATTTACATTTGTTTAAAAGTAATTGTCGTAAATTTATTTCGAGAGAAAGAGTCTTAGAAATAATGGTCCTGTTTAGAGTGGAGAATGGTGTTGAAAAGCTCAGTGATAGAAAATGTAGAGAGTAAATAGTTGCTTCACAGAGTGCTGGGGAGAGTAAGGACAGACTTATTTACGACAAATCGTTCCTCTCAATCTTCTCTTCACTCTCCTGGTCAAACAATTATTTGCCAGTTTCCAGACACGCCCCTGCGCTCACACCGATTTGGTGCTTCAAACACACAGACGCACGTGAATACAAACTATATTAAACAGATAGGGGAAATTTTGGGCTTTGGGTATTCCAACATAGTACTAAATAAGTTTAGGCTGTTTATTAACCTTAAAAATCAAATCACAAACAAATATCAAGTGTTTCAGGAAAAATATCATAAGTACAGAAAATACAAATAACAAGGTGGGGGGGGGGGGGTGAAGACGATTGGTATCGACTAAGCCGTTCCCGCTTGTATTAGACAAAGATAAACCCAGTCCAAAGATAGATAGTTATCAGGAACATAGGTAATGTAGCCCAACAATGAATTTAATTACTCTGAAAGAGGTGTTACAATATTAGGTATGGGTGGTAGAAAAATCCTGTTATTTCCAATTGTTCTTCCCTTTACTAAGCAAATGAAAAAAAGGGGGGGGGTTAACAGAGTTAACAAAATATCCCACTTAACGGAACAATGCAGGTTATACAGAACAGGTATTACCCGGTAGGCAAGTTAACAAATGGTTTTCAAAAATTAAATCTCCTGTCATTCATGCACGCGCGTGAGGGCCCACACTCATATACTCACACACACTTACCGATTGCAGCATCAGACAATCCATAGAATTATATAAACAGCAATTACACTCTTGACATATGAAAATGTCTGGTACTTCGATGTCCCGCCCCAGATGTAGCGAGGTTTGCTGATAGCAAATATTCCCACTTATCGCCGGACTTGAAGCCTAAGAGTTCTTGTGTTTTTATTATATAAAAAGGAGTCTATGGGATGGCACTGACACAATTCAACACAGGGGTGAGGATGGAGTGGTCTCTTTAATTTTGCTGCTGGAGGTAAAATTCCTTCAAGGCGTGATGATAGCAACTGACCGGTAGGTTTTAAATCCATTGAGGAAAAACTAGGCCCAGTCACAGTTCAGGTAAATATGTACTCTCTCACAGTAGGGCAGTAAATAAAATATCGCTACTGGCACTGTTCATCGTCCAGTTTATCTTACAGATTGTAATTTAATTTGATGGTTTCTTTTTAAATATTCTTGGATAGGCTTTCTTTCATGTAATTATGATATCTAGGCCGCATCGGACCGCCACAAGATTAAATTTAAAATGTTTCATCAATATGTCTGGAAGTTTTAAGATGATTTCTTTATTGCTGGGATCGCAGGTTACGATCACTCTGTATGAAAGAAAAAACCTGTAATATACCGAAAAATCAAATAACATTCTAAAGCGCGATGAATTTCCCGTTAAGACTATAATATACCCTCGCGTATTTAATTATATATGTGAGAAGACGCTTCGCGAGTTTTAAAAGTTAATTTAAGCATTTAAGCATCTATTATCTTTTGAAATAATATAATAGATATATCATTACATTTACAACTGGAACTATTGAGATGGTTTAATTTAATAGATTTAAATTAACACAAAATCCAGTGAAATAGAATGAATGAACTAGACCACTGATCACTTTACACAATTATATTTTACCGTTTTGCACAGAATAGAATTCACTGCAAATATATATGAAAATCCAGGGGAAAATCTAACACGCTTTCAAATATAGCTAGTGCTTCTGTCAAGGTCTGGCCAACGAGTGATAAAATGCATTTCTTCATGGTCTGTATATATCTAAAATGGAATTTAAGATGAGTGGGACATGTTAAAATTTGACACCTTTTTAGATCTCATGAGACTTTCGGAGATCTGACCGCCAGACTAAAGAGAGATGCCGCCCCTGGTCTTCCGTATCTCCGCTCGTTGCGTCCGCGTCGGCTTTCTCGTTCGCTCCCACTGCGATCGGTTCTGTGGTTAACACCGAGATGCGAAATACCGGCAGGAAACTTGCGTCGCTCGTTTCAGGGACCACTACTGCCTTTTTGATAGCGTGCCGCTAGTCTTTCCTGAGATCCTCCCGTGTCTTTGATCGTGGTCGCTACTATCGTTTGATGCTGGCAACGCCCTCACTGGCCAAGTTAATGAAAATAACTGCATATGATTGCCCAAGAGATATCAGTGGGCGTGATTTAACCTCTCCTTAAATCAGTGCGATGACCAGAATGAACAGTAGATAAATTGTCCACATATTAATCAGCAAATGTGTTGACCATCTGCGTGGAAAGGTTGCATAGCTAATGAGTCCAGGTGAAGAAAAAAAATCCGGTTTGACGAAAAGTTACCACAATATTCGGGGGCACTGATGCTATGCGAAGGGGTCGTTACGAAGGGTCGTACCATATCATCCAACACTTCAGGGGTACCGATGTTATGAGAGGGTTCTTACCATCATCTAACAAATTCAGGGACGGCTGAGTTGTCTGTCACAGTAATTGAGCTTTAAATTTGTATATGTTGATTTTGACAGGTTCATATTTGAATTAATCATTACAGACCGAAAGGCATATATATGTTCCAGAACCTCTAGTATATATTCATTTATATATATATGTATATATATATATATATATATATATATATATATATATATATATATATATATATATATATATATATATATATATATATATATATATCGAGCTAATAAAAGGAATTTCGCTGAATTAAATCAGCTGGGGTCTTGAACAAGCAAATCATTTATATCCATCTTCACAAAAGGCGGCGGGCCAGATACAAAGTTACCGTGCTAAGACTCATTCAGCATTGTTCTTGACTTCAGAAATATCTTGTGAACTCCCCCTCGAGATAGAAGCGTCATTATCCTTCTATCTACAACTCTGCCAAGAGTATTTTGGTGCGAAGGTAGACACTTTTGAAGACCCGCATTAGATACTCTATGTTTTGGCCACTGTTGGACTACTGCAGAGCAAGGGGAGGCAACCTGTGATACTAGCGTCAACTTGTGGCAACAGGTACCGAAAACCCGAATGGGTTAAGAATTATATCCAAACTTGATGCACATCAAAGCCGCAGTATGTCGTGCGCCTGTTAAGGTGCAGTCGTCCATCCAGTGGTCAGGTTTACTGATGTATGTAAATAATCCTAACTTAACACAGGATGAAGGTTCATCAGACGTTTGGATCCTAGTACTATTTAGAAGTGGAGCCGCGGTAGCATAGTGGTTAGTGCACTGGCTTCCTAGCGCAGTGGTCTATGGTTCGATCCCCAGATGAGGCGGAAAAATTTTTAGGCCACAAACGGCTCCTGGGTCGACCCAGCCCCAAATGGGTACCAGAGCTACTCTGGGAAGGTTAAGGCGGCCGGCGTGATGCCGACCACATCACCCCTCGTGTGCCGACGGTCAAGATAATATGGGCCTAACACCATATTCCCAATATGCCTAAATGGGCGTGTAACGGGTTCCTTTACCTTTTTTTTTTTACTATTTAGAAGTTTTCTACGGTACTTTTTAATTTTAGAAGCTACTTCTAGTTCTATGGCCTGTCCTATAATGGAATCCTTGGTATTACTCCTCATTTCCAGCTGTCTGTGACCTTCTGACGAAGGTAAGGAATGCAGTGTGAAAATCATAAACTGTGCTAGGTTTTAAGGTTGAAATGTTGCCCACCACAAGTGTCGCCTAGTGGGGGTCTTTTGGGTGACAATCATAATTAAGTTTAGTTCAATATTATAATATCAAACCAACTGCGCTGGTGTAATGTTTACCACACTGCGCTGGCGATCGGGTGATCCAGGTTCAAGCCCGGGCGAGTACATTTAAACGAGTGTCGTCGACCGGGACTTTAACTGGATTAATTCGAGCCCTGGGCGAAGACATTTGAAGGAGTGTCGTCGAATAGGGACTGGCGGCTCCTGAGCCGACCCAGCTCTAATGGGTACCCTCCGAAGACGGCGAATATCTGCCTGAATGGCGAGTGGACACCTGACAGTGTACAGGCAAAAATGGATATTCACGTAAATATCAGTCTCAGGTTAGATATACTAACCGGAGATTCTCGCATCGAGTAATAGCGCGCGTAAGTTAAAAACAAACAAACAAACAAACAAAAACCACAAGTAAGGCGTCTGATGTTTAGTAGAGGTTACTCCCACTACTCATTCTGAATATTACTACATGGCCATATAAGATCTTGATCCTCTATGTGTCATTTTACCAAAATTATTAAATCACCGACCTGTCCTTGATTGTTACTTCTGATAAATCTCTTTCAAGGTTGTTATAATTCATAGTTGTTTATTACAACCAGCCAACTGCCTGAAGCGATTGTATCATTTCCTCATGTTCCAAAACTCAAGATTGTTAAATCGCAATAATACTTACGGATGGGTCGTATTTGGCACGTCGCACCCTATGTTATCTCTAAAATGACAATCTGTTTCTACCATTATCGGACTCCTCACCCGATGAGCGCAAGTCTTTATGCAATCTAGTGCGTGGATGGACAGCTTAATGTCTATTGTGGGCGATTAATCAAACAAGTCAAGGTTGCTTTGTTTCCCTTCCTGCTAAGCGCTGACGGTCACAAAGTAAAATAAACAGGTCAGAGAGGTGGCGAGACGGTAAAGTACCTGGAGTCAGCCCAACAAATAAAGATAATTTCGACTCTGGCTGGCGTAAACAAAAGATAATGAGCGGATGGCAGAAACAGAAAAAACAAAAGAATAGCACAGTAATAGGAAGCAAGGATGGTCAGAGGAAAATGGAACGACTGAATTATGACTCGTCACATGGGTATGAGCAGGTCCGGTCTTAAGCCTATTGAACATATTTTACCCCGTACTTGTCACCTGCTGATAGCATTACAAGGCATTTCTTATTCTGTAGCCATGAGGGTAAGAGAACCAGGAGTAGACCCAAATAAGACACGGAAAAGAGAACTGGAAAAGAAGTGAAAATGATGGTGAAGACGTAGAAAGAACGAGCTGATGGAACGCGACAGGGGGAATTGGCTTGTGTTTTATTGAATATCTATGCTCCTTTGGGGAGCTAAAGGGTATTGATGTTGATTTTATTGCTTCTACGTACTTTCAAATTGTTTTTGTTTTCGTAAAAAGAGACAGTTATGAAGTTGTGCATGAGGCTGGCTGCCTCATATTGTAAAATAATTTGCTACAGAAACAACCGCAGCAAGATAATATGAATGTGCAGGCTTTCAGAAAATCAGCTGCAGTGGTGGCCACCATACAGTCGAGGAAGCACCGCCATTTTGTGCGATCGGCAGCTTCATCCTCACAGGTTACTGAATTTGCATCCAGAGCCTTCATGTCTCTTCTGCAAACATCATTGAACCTCAGCTGAGGTCGCCCGACTGTTCTTATGCTATATGCCAGTTGTCCGTAGAAGATATCTTTAGGAATGCGATCATGTTCTATGCGGCGGACATGGCCAAGAATGTAACATCAAATTTACAAAAAGCGTGGGGCGCTTAAGAGGGTATCATATATTTTATCCATAAGTGTGTAATGAAGTATAAAGCAGAAGTTAATTTCATGTAGAATCAGCGACCCAGGCTTTTTGTCAATTTGATGTTACATTTTTTTACTGCAAGCTATAAACTCCTTGAAAAATTATTTGTGGCTATTTTAGTGCATTAAAAGCCTTCATTTAAAATATGTCTTTTAATATCTTTTATTTTCTTCTTTTTAGTGTTTTTGTTGTTGTTGTGTTTAAATTTGTCAAATGTAACCGATCCGCTAATGGCATTATCAGTTTCGATAAACGAGTCCAGAGTACAGGAGCCGGATTTCATTATTCAGTATATTCCACGGAAAGTTAATTTTTTTGTTTTATGTTTTTTTATTAAATTTTGGTGAGTTGTAAATTACATTTTTTTGATGTAGTTGTCAGTTGTGTGCCTGTCTGTGCACGCGCGTGCGATAGTGTGTGTGTGTGGAAGGGGGGAGAAGTTTCAATATTTCTCTCAAGAGAGACAATCTTGTTGTAAAGAATACACCTAGATTTTTGCAGTTATCACCCATTTCACTGATGATATAATAGACACACAAATATATATTTTAATTTTAGTTTTATTCATTTATTATTTTTACGACTGATTATTGTATTGTCATGGGGAATACAATACTATGCCGAGTGTCAGAGCTATTTTTAGTGCATTAAACGACTGTGTTTACAATAATTTTTTTTCTTCTTTTTAGTGTTATTTTTAAAAAATGTAAGTCAAATGTAATAGATCCGCTAATGATATTATCAGTTTGCGATAAACGAGTCCAGAGCCCAGGAGGCGGATTTCATTATTCAGTATATTATACGGAAAGTTAATATTTTTTTGTTTATTAAAAAAAAAAAAAAAATTTGATAAGAGTTGTAAATTACATTTTTTAATGTAGTTGTCAGTTGTGTGTATGTCTGTGCACGCGCGGGGGGGAGGGGGGGGGGGAAGAGAAGTTTCAAAATTTCTCTCTGGAGAGACAATCTTGTTGGAAAGAATACACCTAGATTATTTGCAGTTATCGCCAATTTCACTGATGATACAATTCAAACAAATAAAACTAATATTAATTTTAATTTTATTCATTTTATTATTTTTACGCCTGATTATTGTATTGTCATGAGGAATACACAACTACGCCAAGTTTCATAGCTATTGCCTCATCTGGAAGTGATTGAAAAATTGATTCCAGGATTTGAAAGTGACAAGAGGGTGACATACGTTTCAAGTTAAAGAAAAGCCAGTAAAAAGCAGCTTAGGACTATCACATCAGGAGCGCATTCCCATAGTCAGTTATAACTGAAGGGGCTGCAATAAATTTATTCACAATTAATCATCGCTTTACATCGGATTCGTGGACTATGAAAAGGCATTTGAAAGTGTAGACCAGAGGTTTTCAAACTGTGCGTCGCGGCTCCCAGGGGCGTAGCGGCTCCCATGGGCGTCGCGGCCCTCGGCTAAGGGCGTCGCGGTGGCTTGGGAAAAGTGTTGGGCTCGATATTATGAGCCAAGGTCCATCAATAAATATAGATCTTCGTAGGACGACATGTTTGCGCCGAGGTATTATTACATGTACCAATACGTGTCATTAGGTACTAGAAGTTATTGACAAATGCACCATAAAACTCCAGAGCAGGTCTATGTTACGAACAGCTGATCACTAACTCTGATGTCATCATGGCGGATGCTGGTGTTAAGCAAGAGCAGCTTATTGATATTTTATCGGACTCCAGACTGAAATCGAAGTTCGACTCTTCATCATTACCAGAGTTTTGGAGCTTGGGGAACCAGGAACATACAGAAGTATGCAGCAAGGCCCTACGAGTTTTGATTCCATTTGCAACATCCTACTTGTGTGGAACAGGGTTTTCTGCATCGGCCGCCATCAAAACAAAATACAAATCGCGATTGAACGTTTAAATTAATTAAAAATTAGTTAATTAAAAATTATTTTAATTTTAATTTTTAAAACGCTGAAAAGTGTATTGCAGGGCAGAAATGTAAAAAGGCAATTATGCCTATTTCTTTACCCTGATGAAATAAAGATTTCGTTCGTTCGTTCGTGAAGGAGATGTGAATCGCAATTTCCAAATTTGTGCCCAGATTTGAAGAACTGATGATGAAGAAGCAAGCTCATCTTTCTCATTGACTAAAAGTTGATTAAATTAATTTAGTTTTTCATTTACAAAATAAATAGTCTTATTTATTTTGTGTCCGAAACTTAACTTATTTACCCCCCACAATTGGTATCAGATGTAAAATATGCACATTCAGAAGTCATTAATATCTTTTTGGGTACAATTGCTTATATATATAATATATAGTATAGAGAGGAGCCGCGGTGATTTATGCACAGGTCAAGGGAGCCGCGGACCAAAAAAGTTTGAAAACCTCTGGTGTAGACAGAGAATCACTTTGGAAACTGATGAGGCATTATGGAGTTCCCATGAAGATCATTAACTTAATAAGGAAGACATATGAAGACATTACATGCAGAGTTCTTCATGAAGGACAACTTACAGAAACGTTTAGGATTAGAACGGAAGTGATACAGGGATGCCTCTTGTCTCCTTTTCTTTTCTTACTAGCAATAGATTGAATTATGAAAACATCGACATCACAGAACAGAAATGGTATCCAGTGGAATCTGACTAAATAGCTTGATGATCTGGATTTTGCAGATGACTTGGCTCTTCTGTCCCATAATCATAATCAGATGCAAGAGAAAATGAAAATTCTCGATGAGAGGTCACAACAAGTGGGCCTGAAAATACACAGGGAAAAGACAAAGATTATGAGAATAAATGCAAAAAATGATAACAAGATTGAACTTGAAGAAACACAACAAAAGAATGTAGAATCGCAAACATATCTTGGTAGTAATATAGACAAAGTTGGAGGGACAGAAAATGATATCAAAATAAGAATACAAAAAGCAAGTGGCGCTTTCATTGCATCGGGAAACATATGGAGAACACGAGAAATCAAGTCCAACACGAAAATAAGAATCTTCAACCCAAATGTCAAGTCAGTCCTATTGTATGGCTCTGAGACATGGAGAGCAACAAAAACAACAACTAAAAAGCTACAGACTTTTATAAACGGGTGCTTGCGTAGAATAGATGGACTGAAATGGTATGACAAAGTCACAAATGTGGAATTGATGACAAGAACCAGACAAGTGCCAGTGGAACAAGAGCTGAGAAGAAGACGCTGGCGATGGATAAGACACACATTGAGGAAACCTGTTGATAGCATTACAAGGCAGTCCTTGTTCTGGAATCCACAGGAAAAGAGAGGCAGAGGTCGATCAAAAAACACATGGAGAAGAGAGCTGGATTGTCGTAAATTTTAGATAGGTTAGAAGATATTTATGGTCCCGTTTGAGCAGAGGTGATAGTGGTAAATATGTGAGAATAAAGGTGTAAGAAATAGATTTTCACGAGGGAATAGTGTAAGAGGAAGATCTGTCTCTGGAATGAGTAGTTGCTCTAGTCCAGCCTATCTATACGACTATATTTTAGTATTCTTCTTCTTCTTCTTTGATCCTTAGCCGCCGACCGTCAAAGCAGTCAGTGGCCATCACGCCTAGTGGCGTCTTGTAGGGCAACAACAAATTGATTCCACTTTGCTCGGTCGGTGGCCATCCTTCGTACAGTGCCCCAAGTCTGGTTCATTCTTTGCATCTCTCAGCCTCCACAGTCCTCCGCCAGGTTGTTTTTGGTCGGCCTCTCTTTCGTTTTCCTTCAGGGGTCCAAAGCATAGCTGTTCTTGTGATGGCATCGGGGTCTCTTCTGAGGACATGACCAACCCAGCTCCAGCGTCTGCCAGCTATGATGCTGTGCAAGCTTTCACCACTGACAGTCATACGAGCCACAGACTCCGAATGTCCATCCCGCAGCAAAGTTTGTTCATTTATTGTTGTTTCCGTAACTTCATTGTTTTTTTTTTACACAGACAGGGGTGTCAGCCCTATGCTAAAACCCCCAACCTGGAGGACCAGGGTACTAGTTTTTGTCTGACCCCTACCCACACAGACCAGTCCAGCTTGGTTGAACCTACCAGGAGTAAAACTCCCCCTGGCATAGCTCTGGGGATTGTCAGGGTACGCAAGCTGCCATACCGCTACAAGGTATAGGTACCATTGATGGCAGATATTTTAGTATAAGACAACCTTTCTCTCCCTATATGAAATATAAGTTACACTAACCACCCCCACACACACAATTAGGTGACAACAATACACACAAACGTGAAAAAACTATGGTTAATTGGTTTTGGGTCTGACCAACACACAAAGTTAAGTTCTTTTTGTTGTTTATTATCATTAAACTTTTACAACATCAAAACATAAAGAGAAATCAATAAATCATGTTTACAGACAAATGGAAATAACAGAATAAGTGCCCTCCCCCTTTGTTGAGAAAGGATCCCAAAAAGAAGTTAATAACCCAAAGGTCAAGGATTAACACTAGGTTACAGAATAGACTGTGAAGAACAAGTTCCCACTAAATTACTACTCAGTAAAGTACACAAGTTTAGCGAAATAAAAAAAAGAAGTTAGTATAATGATTGTAACAAAGGAAAATATTCACTCTCTCTGTCGTACGTGGCCACAAACAATCTCGCTCACCCACTCGTGGTGTTGATATCCATTGAGAAAAATTACAATAGTTCATGAACCTATACTATCGGGTGGATTGCTCAAATCTGGCCCCAGTATAGCCTATATATATCGAATAATAATTACAAGGTGCACGCCAAATTTGGTGGTTTAATTTTCCCTGGATGAAACAAGTGTCCCCGCGAATAGTTACTGAAGCAAGACGTGCTCTGGACGTTCACAGTTGCCAAAGGAGAAAAATAATTGCAGTATTGCGAAGCATCTGGTTGCTAAGACAAATGTTACAATATGTAAAAATGATGATGAAAAATCCTATCGGCTGGCTCTGGTGAGTGCCGATTCTGAAATAGCGTACCTCTTCTTGATAAAAAATCCACTTTGGATGCGACTATCAGAAGTCGGGATAATCTTTCATACCCCAGTGGGCTGATAAAATTTAATAAATACTTCTGGTGTTTAGAGTCCAGTTAACATTTATGATTAAAATGTCAGTTAGTCTATATGGCCGATCCTGTTCACACTGAACTGGGAGACGCGTAAGCCAAAAGATTATAACTTTAATCGAATCAGTAAATGGAGGAAAAACTCAACTTGGACCACAATGTACCAAAATAAAGGCCAAGTGAAGCCAATTAAAAAACCGTTGGACGCCGTTGATCAGGTCGAGCCTAAAGATGAAATAACATTATGAAAATAAGGCTACTGATATACATTTATATATATACTGTATATATATATACTGTATATATATATATATATATATATATATATATATATATATATATATATATATATATATATATATACTGTATATATATATATATATATATATATATATATATATATATATATATATATATATATACACTGAAGGGGACGGCACGATCTCTCATCCTCTCCGTCATTTCTGATCAAAGTTAAAAGGCGCACGTTGTGACTAGCCTATCCTGTCGCGCGTCGCTTAGCGGGTGCAAGTTTGGTTGGGGCATGCAGCCTTTTACCCCTCCTGCTCCGGTCAACGATCAGCGCATAATGTCAATTATGATTTAATTATCGCTACGCGCACTCAAAAAATGTCGCCTGTCATTAATAACTATTAGATTGTCGGCGTCTGTTTGTTTAGTCGCATGGTATAATCAAACACAGTCACTTACTACATTACACACAATGCAATACAAGTGAATTCTATTCCGTCAATCATCAGTCGCCTATTGTATTTATTAGTCAACTACACCGTCCCTTTCTGTGTGATAGCGGGTGGAAAATGTATCATTAAACTGCACAACTGATACAAACAAATTTCTACGCGTTATTGATTTCGCTAGTTCTAACACCTAGAAATCACAGTGAATTTAAGAAGAAAAACCTTTAACACTTGAATACGCTTAAGCACAAATTTATATTACCAGAAATTCCGAATATAATCCCCACGAAGCTATTAACACATTAATCCGTAATGGTTCTAGGTAACGTGTTTAGACTCTCCGAAAAAACTGTGCGACAACTGATAAATGATTGTGAGGAGACGCAGTTTATATACCGTTATGTTATAATGATCTCTAGAAGATGTTACTTTTCACACTCCGTTTCAATAGCGAAGAAATCAGAACTACATTTCCCCCAATAAAGGGTTCCACCAGTCTCTCTCTTCGGCGACGTTGGCCGACAACAAAGCTTATACCGTGTAACGGGCTTTCTTCTGAGGTTTCGCCTGTTTCTCGAGATCAAAGGATTTGCTCCCCTTATAGAGAGTCTTCAAAGGCTGTTACCTTTCCACGTGTTTTTCACGTGCGATCTGCTCGTCATCGTAATAGTGACAGATTCGCTCGCGTGAGAAACTTGCGTAACCGAACGTGGTTCCCCCTGCTATGAATGACAGGTTGCGCAAGTTGGTAAACCAGCTCGTTTGATATGGTCAAGTAAAAAGAGGCGTGGATTAAAGGGTGAGTCAGACAGGCAGAGAAATGCGTGACTGGGTTAGCAAATCTTAAAACTACGCTGAGGTCACGAAAGGCTGTCGGATACAGGAGGCTTGAGGAAAACATGGAAAGAACTTGAGCGGATGGCACGGGACAGGAAGACTTGGCATGTGTTTGTTGAAGGCTTA
Organism: Oreohelix idahoensis; assembly: GCA_024509875.1. Classification (NCBI taxonomy): domain Eukaryota; kingdom Metazoa; phylum Mollusca; class Gastropoda; order Stylommatophora; family Oreohelicidae; genus Oreohelix; species Oreohelix idahoensis. Next base: position 91,600 of record JAMPIV010013178.1, read on the forward strand.
TGCTCCCCGGGGAGCTAAAGGGTATTGATTGATTGAATCATCTATAGAATTTTGGAGATAAAAATCAAATCCAAGTGTCGTGAGTTGGTCTGTTTTCACAACACGTCCTTCTATGTAATTCTGACCAAACGGCGCGCATACATTGGAAATACTATAAGATATCCCGACCAATGAAATCGCACCATCAAGGACGTGTTTACAAATATATTAGACGGTCCATAATGGAGTCGAATGTGTGCAAATCACTTGAGAAGGGAATTTAAATACAACCTCAGGAGAGAAGTACCACCTGAAAGAGAGCACCAATGCGATATTAGAGATATTGATCTGTAAGTAGGTGCAGAGATTTTTATTACAAGTAATAAAGGACGGGAGAAATCGTTGGTCGAAGGCATCGACACATCAGGTTAGTCCTAAATTTAGCTGTTTAAAGTACGAATAGAAACAAATGCAGTTAGGAATGGGAAAAGTGGATTACTAGAAAGTTGTAGAATAATTCAGTGTGTAATTTAAGCTTTAGATGAATAAAATCGCCCCAGAAATAAGAAAGATAATTGGGATAATAGTTTCTCGTAATTGAACAGCGAGACAAAGTATGCCTCATTTTGAGAAACGCACCACCCCTTTAGCCACTGCTCTCCGATACGCCGGATGTGCTGTATATAATAGACCTTGCCCTTGCTAAATTGAGGCCATTAGATTTGAAAAACAAACACAGAGAGCAGAAGAATTGGTAACATTGGTAATGCAAAAGTGCCTTTGCCATTTTGTACCTGAGAGCAGATCATTCTGACCCATAAACAGCTTGTCTGTGTGTGCCTGAGGGTAAGAAAGAATATATATATATATATATATATATATATATATATATATATATATATATATATATATATATATATATATATGTGTGTGTGTGTGTGTGTGTGTGATGGGGCCGGAAAGACACCCGGCTTCCCCCTTCACGGGAAGACACCCCAGCTTCCCCCTTCATTGTGAGTGGCACATTTATCCCCCATATATTTTCGGTCAGCCCACGTGACTGTCAGCCCATGTGACGGCGCGAGCAAGCGTTGCTGGGATGTGGAAAGTCTGACAAAGTAGAAGATATATTACTAAGGCCATAATAAAGCCTAATAATTAATTTTGGTGCAAAGTCGATTGCTATATTTGGTAGTCGTGTGTTATATTTGATAATTGTGAGCCATATCTTTGTTTTCGTGCCTAATAAAGCAAATATCGCGAGTGTTGTTTATACGGCTAAATTAATACGCCTAGCGCGCAGTGAGTTGAGTGATTAGCCTAGTGCCTATATAAAGCGTGCGGTAGCCAGCAGCGACCTTTCCTAGTATCAGCCCAGACGAGAGAACAAACGAGACGAGGTGACCGGTGTAGGTAGCAGATGGACCAGAGCACGTGAGCTGTAATTCTTAGCGCATTTTGTAGAATTTAGCATTCGTGTTCTATAAGTCTGAAATTATATTCAGCACGAGTCTGTTTTAATGTTTAGTGAATTAGGTCTAAATAGATAGATAGATGTGAAAGTTTAAGAGCGATTATTTTATTTATCAGAAAGGCAAATATGGTATGAAGCTATTTCACGTGAATTTAGATAATATCAACCTGGTAGCAAAAATATCAAGATGGCAGCCGGGAGGCCACGTGGTGATGACTTTAGTTCTAGTTGTTAAAGTTAAGAGTAATTATATTTTATTCTTTATTGTAAGAGTAATTTAGTGTATTTCGCGTTTATTGATTATTCTACTGTATATCTTTGGTGGTTTACTCTTATTATTGAGAGTATTTGTTGTACATGTAGTTGAAGAATATTATTTTATGTCCATGTTATTATTATTTAATTATGGTTATGTGTAGAATGGTTTGAGAGCACGTGGGCTCACTTGGAGATATATATATTTCTCTTCTCCGCTCCTGTGGGAGCATGGGGCCACCAGTGTGGTTTGCCTCCGCATGAAGTATTCATATGCTCGTGCAGTAGTGGTTTCGGTAGCAATCTGTGTTACATGGTGAGATTGCCAGCCTCATGCACAACACCATACTAGTCTCATTGACGACATGCATGAGTATGTGTGTGTGATAGTTGAGTGTGCCCTTGCAGTAGTGGTTTCGGTAGCAATCTGTGTTACATGGTGAGATTGCCAGCCTCATGCACAACACCATACTAGTCTCATTGGACGACATGCATGAGTGTGTGTGTGTGGGATAGTTGAGGGCTCTTGCAGTATTGTTTTTCAGGTGTTACACGGTGAGATTGCCAGCCTCATGGACTTACCAGTCGCATTGGACGACAGGTGAGTGTGTGCGTGTGGGATAGTTGAGGGTGTCAGGTGGCATAGAAGGACTGTTTGACAGGTGAGAGTATCGTTATTCAACAATGATTTTAACTAGTTCGTTGCTTTGTTTGCTTCTTCAGATTAGCAACTGAGCACTAGCTGGGTGTTTTGTTTGTTCGGTTTTGTTCGCTTTGTTATTTGTTTAACGTTTGCTTCAGTGTGCTCTTAGTCACTGAATGGGTTGTAAAAATAAATACAGCCCCTGCCTTTAGAATCAAGAGTTTTATTGTTGATTAGGGTCGGTTGCGAGTGTGAAAAGAGAGTGATCAAATATCACAACATCATCATCATCATCTCGCCCCACCCTTTCACATATATATATATATATATATATATATATATATATATATATATATATATATATATATATATATATATGTGTGTGTGTATTTCTATTAATTCACTACAGTGTGCGATAGGAAGTGTTTAGACGTGTTTCTGCAACTATTGTGTAATTTCTGCAGGACTTACCCGCCTGTGTAAATTCAAAATAAATTGAGAATGATGGCAAAAATGTGTCTGTAGGTTTGGACAAGTATTTAACGAATTATTTCTTGATGGAATGGATCACATACCAGGAACATAAGGAAGGATGAAAGTGATTGGATTACTGTAAAATTTGATATATCACTAGGTAGTTTTATTCACGACCAAAGTATTGTAGGAAGGCGAATCATGGGAACAGGATTGTAACTAAGAATGTATAAGAAGTTTATGATCACAGTGAACTGATTTGATTATTGCTACTATACTATATCTTGTGCATCTGCTGGCACTCTGTCTGAAACTGTCTATCATCCCCATCTGTGTCAAAGAGGGATATTGATAGAGAAATACATGAATTGCATTTAACTTCATTTCAGGTTTTATCCTGTAAAACAAAGCAATATTCAAGAGGCATCTCTTATTGAAGTTACAATGGATGCAGTGCCGGTCTAAGTCAGAGGGCCAGACATCGCATGTGTACTTCTTGGAAGATTTCCAGACAGGATTCGTTCCAATATTAGAGGAAGCCGTCTTCCTGGATTAAGATAAGTTGCCCATAAAGGCAACTGTGCAGCATAGCCTTGTTCACCAAACATAAACAGAAAATAAACTATTAATGAAGACAAAAGCAGTGTAGATATTCAATCAGAACTGTGACATTAGAAAGTATTACTTAATCAAAGAGAGAAACCCACCCAACAAGACTTTCTTCATAGTGATATACATTTGGATTCAGTGAAAAACTTTGTTGAACTTTCTATTATTTTATTCAGGTTGTAAAATGATTTCTTTTAAACCTTTTCAAATAGAAAAGAGTAAATGTACAAATAAATTGTAAATATTCACCAGCAGACTTACTTAAATTCTTTAAGTTAAGTTACAGTTCTTGTTGGTGAATTTAATTAAATAATTACCCCTAGCAGAGTTAATAACAATAATAAATACCATATTAACAAAAGAGGATTTGGAGAGGTAGCACATAAGGTATCAGAGTAATACTTTACCATCTTCTCCGGTAACTTATACAGCTTGACCCTACCTTTGTTGTCTAAACACCCTTACTCTCTTCAGAGAATGGGTATTTCTGATAAGACCAGACTCTTATTTGGCACTATCCTGGTATCATCTGATACACCTTTTTGTCCAGGATATCTTATTAAATTCTATAACCATCTACCCTCTCGCGACACCAAGCATGACTAAGCTTCAACGTAGCACCTTTTGTCGGAAGAACACAACAAATTCTGGTAGTCTATTCTTGACTTTCGGCGTGCTTTGAAGTGGTGCCTTCCACACTACGGTCTCTGTTGGACCTTATCTATGTAACTGTAGAGGAGACTCAAAATGTAAATGTGTTACAACATTTCACTCCACAGATTCAAGTGTCAATATGGGTTCAAATGAAAGTGATTGATTACTCTAAAAGATTTTCGCTGAAGGCCCGACATGACAAGAATTGAGGGAAGGGAGTGTAAACAATACTTTCGGCGTGCTTTAAAGTGGTGCCTTCCACACTACGGTGTCTGTTGGACCTTATCTATCTTACTGTAGAGGCGATTCAAAATTTTAAAAATATATATCAATGGCGAAAACGCTTTTGGAAAAGATCACAGCGACAGCCTTTGAAGCATTACATAAATTAAATTAAATTTTAAAAATGAAAGAAAACAATACTCGTCTGACAAAGAAAGAGCCTAGAGCAATGGTTCTCAACGTGTGCCATATGGCCCTCAGGGGGCCATGCCATATTTCTAGGGGGCCACAGTCAGATGGTAAAGTACCTCTTTTCCAACTAACAGTCGCTATGAGGGGGCCACAATGGTAAATGAAGCTCAGAAGGGTGTGAGCAAAAATAGGTTAAGAACCCCTGGCTTAGAAGACATCAGTCTCCAGAGTAGGCCCTAACTTGTAAGCCATGGGATCAAGTATAGCGAGCACATTAGAAAATGAGAAGAGACATTATCATCATCACCATTATCGTCATTTTCTGTCGTGCCCCTAACAGAGCATGGAGTCACCGCGTCAGCTGGTCCCACAGGAAGCCTGTACAAAGCCCTTACATGCTCTTATAGCGGTGGTTTATGTGGCAATTTGTTGTACACGCTGAGATTGCCTGCCCCATTAGAAACCTCACATTAGTTGTCTTGTACAACATTCCTGAAGATGAGAAGAGACATGTCAGAAGAAAATGATGAGAACTACTGTAAGATTATCTCTTCCGTTTTTTGGGTTAGCTTGTCCCTAACAAAGACCTTGTGGCTGTAGCTTAGGGAGTTCTCTTTGTCCTTTCTCCTACTAACACGCTTATGAGTTTTCATTGACCCCACCCTGAGAAAAGACCCACGACAGAGCAAGAGAGTAAACAATGCATCTGAATAAACAAAATATGTATTAAATCCATAAAAGACTACATTGTCGTACAGTTCCCGTGGGTCTCTAAAGAGACATAGAAACAATAGTACTACAAGTCGCTCAGGCATGACGTACAAAATGACTAATATAAGCTTGTACATGGGGCTGTTAACTATATCATTTAGAACAATGTTTATTAACCTTTCAGATAACCCGCACCCCTTTACAGCTTCTTAACACGTCCCGCACCCCTTTACAGCTTCTTAAAACGTCCCGCACCCCTTTACAGCTTCTTAAAACATCCCGCACCCCTTTACAGCATCTTGTGACGTACGTCTAGTTCGACAAGTGAATTTTCCCTGATATGATGGATGATTTAAAGGGACTTTTAGCTTTTCATAACATTAGAACCTCTAAACATTTGTTGTAATTTTTTGTTTCGCCAGAGCGAATCGATTCCACCGGGACTCATTTAGTATGCGGCACGAGATCAAAGACACTGGTGGAGATCTCAGGATGGACGGGCGGCATGCTATCAAAGACAGTAGTGGTCCCTGAAACGATTTCGCATTTCGGTGTTAAGCACGGAACCGATCGCAGCCAGAGCGAACGGGGAAAGCTGACGCAAGCAGCGAGCGAAGATACGAGAGGCCAGGGGCGGCTTCTCTCTTTGGTCTGGCGGTCAGATCCCCAAAATCCTTCCGAGATCAAAAAGGCTGTCAAGTTTCTCATGTCCCACTCATCTTGCATTCCAGTTGTAGATATACAGATCACGTAGAAATACACTTCATCACTCGCTGGCCAGAACTTGATAGAAGCACTAGCGATATTTGAAATCTTGCTAGATTATCCCATGGATTTTCATTTATATTTGCAGTGAATTCTATTTCTGTGCAAAACGGTAATATATATATTGTGTAAAGTGATCAGTGGTCTAGTTCATTCATTCTATTTCATTGGATTTTGTGTTAATTTAAACCTATTAAATTAAACCGTCTCAATAGTTCCAGTTGTAAATGTAATGATATACCTGCTATACTATTTCCAAAAAGATAATAGATGTTTAATGCTTAAATTAACTTTTAAAGTCGCGAAGGAATTTATAATTAATAAATTTAGTTAAGTCCTATATTTATAGATGTGTGATTTAACCACTAGAACTCGCGCAGTGTTTATTAAATACATAATTAAATACGCGAGCGTATATATAATAGTCTTAACGGGAAATTTATCGCGCGCTTAGAAGATTATTTGATTTTTAAAGTATGATTATGTTGTTATGGGTTTTCTATCTTTTTTTTCTAGATTGATCACCTTTTGCAATCCCAGCAATAACGAAATCTTTCAGAGTTTCCATACTCGGTTCTTAAACTTCCAGACAGTTTGATGAGACATTTTTTTAAAGTAAATCTTGTGGTGGTCCGGTGCGGCCTAGCTAACATAATTACATGAAAGAAAGCCTACCCAAGATCATTTGATTATTATCATCAAATTAAATTACAATCTGTAAGTTAAACTGGAAGATGAACAGTGCCAGTAGCGATAGTTTATATACTGCTCTATTGTGAGAGATTACCGATTTACCTGACTGTGACTGAGCCTAGTTTTTCCTCACTGGATTAAACAAACTTTACCGGTCAGTTGCTGTCATCACGCAGTGAAGGAATATTGCCATCACCTCATTTTCACCCCGTGTTGAATTGTGTCAGTGCCATCCCATAGACTCCTTTTATATAATAAAACACAAGAACTCTTTAAACTTCAAGTCCGGCGATAAGCGGGAATATTTGCTCTCAGTAAAAACTCGCAATATCTGGGGCGGGACATAGAAGTGCTAGACAGTTTCACATGTCAAGAGTTAATCACTGTGTTTATCATTCTAGGGATTGTCTGATGCTGCAACTCGGTAAGTGTGTGAGTATATATGAGTGTGGATCCGCACAGTGTGCATGAATGACAGGAGATTTATGTTTTTGCAAAAACCATTTGTTAACTTGCCTACCGGGTAATACGTTTTCTGTATACCCGGCATTGTTCCTTTAGTGGGATAATTTGTTAACTCTGTTTCCCCCCCCCCCCCTCTTTCTTTCTTTGCTTAGTAAAGGGAAGACACCATTGGGATAACAGTATTTTTTTGTCTACCACCATAACTAATATTGTAACACCTCTTTCAGAGTAATTAAATTCACTGTTGGGTTAACTTTCCTATGCTCCTGATAACTATCTATCTTGAGACTGGGTTTATCTTTGTCTAATACAAGCGGGAAGGGCTTAGTCGATACCAATCTTCTTCATCCCTCCCTACCTTGTTATTTGCATTTTTCTGTACTTATGATAATTTTATGTAACACTTGATATTGGTTTTTTTGTGATTTGATTTTTAAGGTAAATAAACATCATAAACTTATATCGGACTGTGTTGGAATACCCAAAAGCCCAAAAATTCCCTATTTGTTTAATATAGCTGTATCCACGTCGTCTGAGTGTTTGAAGCAACAAATCGGTGTGAGAGCAGACGTGTGTCTGGAAAACTGGCAAATAATTGTTTGACCAGGAGAGTGGAAGAGAAGATTGAGAGAAACGATTTGTCGTAAATACGTCTGTCTTTACTCTCCTCCAGCACTCTGTGGAGCATCATATTTAATCTATACATTTCTATCACTGAGTTTTCATCATAATTCTACACTCTAAACCGGACTACTATTTCTAGACTCTTTCTCTCAAAATAAATTTACGACACATCTCAAGAAGCCTCACACCCCTTTACAGCATCTTGTGACAGAATTGCCCATTCTCTTTTCCCAGCACTCATGTTTATCCCCAACATTGTTGCGTTACGTCTCATTTTCCGTACTTAGTTATTGTTTACACTCCCTTCCCTCAATTCTTGTCATGTTGGGGCTTCAGCGACCATCGTTTGCTGTTTAGAGTAATCAATCACTTTCGTTTGAACCCATACTGACACCTGAATCTGTGGAGTGAAATGTTCTGACACATTTACATTTTGAGTCTCCTCTACAGTTACATAGATAAGGTCCAACAGACACCGTAGTGTGGGAGGCACCACTTCAAAGCACGCCGAAAGTCAAGAATAGACTACCAGAATTTGTTTTGTTTTTCCGATAAAAGGTGCTACGCCAAAGCTTAGTCATGCTTGGATTTTATGTTTATCTCCAAAATTATGTAGATGATTCAATCAATTAATACCATTTAGCTCCCCGAGGAGCGAGACCGGGTAAATGAAATAACCATTTCCGGACGGGTCGGAGAATAATTATCCATCTTGAAATAGATTACCTGTGACATATTATGAAGTCGTGAGTGTAAACATGATCGATAATAGATGGAAGTTGGTAAACCATATATGGTGAATAGTAAGCAACACATTTATTTTTGCGTTTGATGAGCAGGAATTTTCCGTGAAAGAAGGGGAAATATATGCATCTTGCATGATTTTGATTTGGCATTTGAGATGTAAAAATACAACGTTTCTGATTGGAGCCTTGTAATATAGTAGCAGTTTGGATGTGGGCCGAATGTTGCCTTATAATTTAACGCCTTGTGAGTGTCGTAAATTTAGATAGGTTTGAAAGTTATTTATGGTCCCGCCTGAGTAGAGTGGATGGTGATAAGTACGTGGGAAATAAAGGTATGAGAATAGATTTCACGAGTGAATAGTTTAAGGAGAAGATCTGTCTCTGGAATGAGTAGTTTCTCTAATCCAGCCTATCTTTACGATTATAATTTAGTACAAGACAATCTTGTGACGATATTCAAAATGCAATATCTAAATTAGAATGTAACGTTAAAGTGCATAAAGTCTAAAATAGGATAGAACTAAAAATTTGGGAGAGAATGGTGTCTTCACCCACGCCAGCGCATTAGTTTGATAACGCCTTATGGCCGAATAACATGTACCCAATGCTTCTAAGTAACCTTGAAAAAAAATGTAACACTTTTCCAAGTTCAAACAAATATTTGCCTAGGAGACAGAAGTATATAGAAAAACGGGGGAAGAGAAGGATAGATGGCCCAATGCTAATTCGTTTCGCGTTGATTTCAAACTAAAAGCCAACCGCAACGCAGTGGCAAGACTTGCCTAGGGCGATTTTCACAATACGATGAAAAAGAAAAAATATGTAATTCTGAACCAAGGTACATAGGGCCATAAAAGTTATATAGTCGTGTGCCTTGGGACTTTCTAAGCAAGAATATGTTATCAATTACACAAATAGTCCACTAAATGGCCAAATTATAGCCATAATACTAAAGAGGATCCGACAGACTGTCAGGACAAGTCATGCCTGCTTATTTTTTTTATGGCATATTTTGAAAACAACTTTGGGGAGAGAAGGTACGGGGAATTGGATTAGATAGTATTTAAAGCAAGGCGAAATATTATTGGCTGACCTAAATATACAAATATAGTTGGTAGTAGTAACGCATCGTGGTTTGAGATATTTTTTTTAAAGTTCTTTCAAAAATAAGAGATGCTTGGTCCCATTGGCCAAAGCTTTTTACATTATAGGAAAAGTAGGCTGCTCGCTGCCATTTTTTCAAAATATTCTGAGGAGCAAGTAGCGATGAGCAGACTTGTGCTTTGTTTAAAATACTAATAACAGAAAGCAGTCTGAACAGGGGCAGTGCTGAAAGTGTGCCATATTCTATTGCCTATTCATCGTTACTTGTTTATATTTCCTTGATATGTGGTAACATTGATTTTATTGACTTTTTAATTAAACAAGGGTTGGGTGTAAGAAAAGGCCATGTAAGAAGATTGTAATTAAATGGTTCCATAGCAGACTTAGGCATGGCCTAGATGTTGATCCATCATATAATAGACTATCCAAGAAGTTTAGAACTACAGGACGATATATATATGATGGTCATACAGGAGCATTACACCTATCTTATTGCATGGAAAAGATTACTGCAGGATGACAGAGGCGTAGCAGCCATTAGGGAAAAGAAAAGAAAACTGGTACAATTTGTTCCATCAAACTAGAGTGGAGAAGCTAGGTTTGTCAGAGAGAGCTGACCAAGTTCTTTATGTTGAATGTATCATTATATGCAACTTTGGAGGAATTAGTTTGATGTTAAGACAGAAACATAACTTGCATTTACAGGGGTTTCTGCTGGCACTTGTCTGGTGCTGGTAATTTCTGATTGAGAAATTCTGCACGATTTCTAAGAGTCTCTGGTACCTGCTTATAGTAAAGAAGTTCAAGACCAGAGGAGACTGAGGTGTTTGGCCAAACCAACTACAACTGCTGTGATTCCAGGGTCCAGATAAGTCTTAGTATCTGGCCTGGGACAACTTATCAGTGACTAAAGAAAATCTCCTATGTATACATAAACATTCCTCCCAAAGAATAAAATAAACAATCCTAGTGAAATAAAAGAACTTTGAGATGAAGAAAATCCCCAACCTGCCTCCAAGTACCAGTTAGTAAAAATAGAGTAATTAACATCAAATTGAAATTTTGTGACAATGTACTATGGACATATTGTCTGTTGTATGTAAAAATATATATGTATATTCCCAGTAGCAACATACGGCTGCGAGACTTGGACACTTAATAAAACAGTTGCAAAAAAGATTACATCATTCGAAATGAAATGCTACAGAAGGATGTTGAGAATACCCTGGACAGAAAAAAAGACCAACAGAGAAGTACTGCACTCACTAAACGTACAGGAACATTGGCTCCTAAATACCATCGCAATAAGGAAGCTGAAATTTTTTGGTCATATAAAAAGACATAATAGTCTGAAAAAAACAGTGATGGAAGGCATGGTCCCTGGAAAAAGGGGAAGGGGTCGACCTAGACGACGGTGGACCCAGGACAAGACAGAGAGTCTGAACTTGTCTTTGGCTGATGCAGGTTGACTTGCCCAGAATCGTGATGCGTTCAGAGCAGCTGTAATGGAGACAACGTTCTGGAAAGAATACGTCACATGATATATATATATATATAAATTGATTCTCATTGAGAGGTAGTCCTGACCAAAACAACTTTAGGCTCAGGACCAATAAAGATTAACAAAAGAAATTCTAAATATAAAATTTAACAACTGGAGTTAGTTGAGTTTATCATAGTACTTAGTATATGTATGTTTATGTTTTTGTATTGAGGTTCTTTAACATCACTCTTACATTACCCTAGACACTAAACATAGCTCTCAGTCATACTAGGCCAAAATATAACTTTGAGTGAGATCGTAGGTGGTATCAGCAAGGTACTCTGAAACACAGCTATCAAATGACTATATCAGGGACCTTCACAGATTGACCTCACTCAAGTACAACTTTACCATACACCAACCTTCTTAACATCAAAACCCACCACATATATTGGGGGCTTGTCCGGGATTTGAATTTGGCATAGTTAGATGAATGTTTGAAATAGGAATCTCATTCAGCATATATTAACTATCTCCAGGAATTAAAATTAGCAGTAGTATATAAATTCAAGATTGTATTACTATTGTTATTAGAGGTTAGAAACACCCCCTAAGAAAGATAATAATAAATTAAAGTGGAGATTTACAGTTGATAAGTTGTCACAGCCAGTAGTAATTAGTTAATTATAGTTATTATTTATTTTAGTTAAGTTTAAGATTGTCTTAGAACCTTATTAGACCTGCTTGAGTTAGAATGGCTGATCTAACTAAATTCAGATCTGCCGCTATGCAGACTGCTAAAGAAATGGGCATGGATGGACCAGAGCTGGTCCAGTATGTAACTTCAGAATGCAACAAGTATATTGAAAGGGAGGATAGGAAGTTAACAGAAGAAAAAAAATTACAGTTACAAATTGAGGCTGACAAAGAACTTAAGAGGCTGCAGATTGAGGCTGACAAGGAGGCTAGGGCATTGGAGGCAGATAGGGAGGCAGAGATTAAAAGGCTCCAGTATGAAGAGAAGAAGTTGGAGGCTGAAGAAAAGAGACTGGCTGCAGAAAGAGAAGAAAAGAGACTGGCTACAGAAAGAGAAGAAAAAAGACAGGTTGCAGAAAGAGAAGCAGAAAAAAGAAGACAGGCTGCAGAGAGGGAAGCAGCAAAGGAGGAGAAGAGGTTACAAAGGGAGCACGAGCTACGACTAAGGGAGTTGGAATTTCAAGGCCATGCTCCTGAAAATGGTGCCAGCCCCTTTGCCTCAGATGCCACTGCTAATCAGGTAGCCTCAACCTCAGCTATGGGTTTTCATTTAGACCATTTTGTTGAGAAAGACGATGACATAGAAGGGTATTTAAGTAGGTTTGAACTTTTGGCTACCACGTATGGGTTAGAGAGAGAGAGGTGGAGCCTCAAGTTATCCCAGGGTCTTAGGGGAACCGATTATGAAGTTTTTGCCAAGATGAGCAGGGATGACCAAGACAATTATGACATGTTAAAGCAGGCTCTTTTGTTAAGGTATGAAAAGAATGGTGAATTTTATCGTAAGAAGTTTAGAAATGCTAGACTTTTGTCTGGGGAGACATACCACCAATTCTCTGCCAGACTGGAAACCTATTTGGAGAAATGGACTGCTCTGGGGAAGACCCAAGATCTTAAAGAAATGATCATGATAGAGCAATTAAGAGAGTCCATGGCCTTAGACCTGAGAAAGTTTCTCATGGAACAAGGTGCAGAGAGGTTGGGTGAGGTATTGAATGTCGCTGAGAGGTATCAGGCAGCCCAAGCAGAAGTAGCTGGCACTAAAAAGAAACAGGTGGACAATTTTAAGGCACCACAAAACTTTAATAGGTTTGACAATAGAGAACAGAACAAAGGTAAGCAACAGTTTGATAGGCCACGCCATGATTATAAAAATAAGACCCCACAATTCAATTAAAGGAAATATGATGACAGAAAACCTTTTCATAAAGGTAGATTATATTGTAGCTGGTGTCGGATGGATAACCATAACACCGAAGTGTGTAAAAAGAAACCTGTGGTAATGGCCACGCTTCAGGGCAAGTCGACCTCTAGAAACGAGGAGGAACCACCAAAAACTATGTCTCGTAAAGAGTGTAGGAAGGCACAGGCTAAAGATAGATCACTGAAGCCGTGTTTTGAGAAACTCCAAAAACTCCATACCTCTCCTAAAAGAGGAGAATTCTATTTGGATGATGGACTGCTTTACAGGGCGGATAAAGCAGGATCATACGGGTGTGGACAGTTGGTCGTGCCCTCGAAATATAGGGAACGGGTTATGAGACAAACACATGTTCTAGACGGTGGACATCTGAGGATGGGTCGCACCCGTTTAAGGACATCTATGACTTATTACTGGCCAGGAGTGGTTGAAGACATCAGAAAATTTGTCGAGGCCTGCGAATAGTGCAAGAAGAAAAATCCCACACGGTGGAAAAATGATAACCAAATGCAAGAGAAGCATTATGGTAAACCTGGGCAGGAAAATCGAAAGGGAAAGCCCACACGAGGGGAAAATAATAATCAGGACCTAGAAACGCCACGGGGCAAATTTAGGCCTGAAAATGAAAATAATTATAATAATGTAGACCAAGTGGAATGGGAACCCCCTTTTCACACACAGTCTTCACTTAAATGTGTTAACATGGCCACTATGCAGCGAGTACAAAGAAGTGTCTTACACCAGAATAAGCCGACAATCCCTCGGTAGGAATTAGGTGAACTGGAGGAAGAAAATATAGAGAGAAGATCTCTCACCAAGAATGTTAAGTGGGGAGAAAAACTCCAGAAAAGAATTGGTAGTGGACGATTTGTAAGTCATGATACAAGGCAAAAACGTCCTCATTACAAGGCTTCTAATGTTAAGGACCTGACATGTACCATGAAAAATAAGTTTGTAAATTTAAAAGTCCATATGTAACCTTGTTAAGGACGTGGACTGATGAAAAGGCAGAAGAAAATATTACCTCATCCTATCAATATGTGAACGAGCTAACCACTCGTCTTAAAACTGGCTGGAAACTTGCTAATGAAAATTTGAGACAAGCCAGGAAAAAGCATGCTGCCTATTTTAATAAGAAAGCTAAGGACAGAGAAATAGCTGAGGGAGAGAAAGTACTTCTTCTTCTACCCGGCTGCCAAAACAAGTTGCAAATTGGATGGCAAGGTTCATATACCGTTCTAGAGAAGGTGTCTAGAACAAATTATAAGATAGATAAGAAAGGGAAAGAGAAAATCTATCATGTGAATCTCCTGAAAAAATATTTGGACAGAGAAAACCAGGAAGAGACACATTTACTGACCTTGTCTGTTGCAATGGAAATGAAAAAGGAACCACTCAATTCTCATGAATATTCTCTACATCCCTGTGAGACAGCTGCACAGGTAAAAGTCAGTACACACTTGACGAGAAATCAGAGGGAGAGAGTTCAACAGGTTCTGAATGATCATACAGATGTGTTAACGGATAAACCGGGGCATACAAATTTGTTGGAATATGATATGAAACCTATAGACCCAACACCAATCTGTATGAAAGCCTATTCGATTCCTTTCGCTAAGGAAAAAGCTTTAAAGGAAGAGATAGAGTATTTGTTGAAAGAAGGAATTATTTCACACAGTGAATCTTCGTATAGTTCTAGTGTGTTTTTGTTGAGAAAACCCTCTGGGGAATACAGACTGTGTATAGATTATAGAAAATGGAATGCTGTCCCAGAAAGTCAGGTGGATCCATTACCAGATACAAATCAGCTGTTTGCCAGGCTGAACAAAGCAAAATATTTCTCTAAAGTTGATCTGAGCAAAGGCTATTATCAGATTCCAGTAAAGCCTGAGATTAGACCTTATTTAGCCTTTAGCACCTCGGATGGACATTATGAATTCAACATGTTGCCTTTTGGGTAGAAAAATGCCCCGAGCGTGTTTTCGAGGATGATGCGAAAATTGTTAGATCCTCTGAATAATCCATGTATCACGAATTTCATGGATGATATTCTCATAGCAACAGAAACATTTGAGGAACACATTAACTCTCTGAATATGTTGTTTGATAGACTCAGGGAGGCTAACTTGACCGCTCGACCGACCAAATGTTCTATTGGATGTAAAGAGTTGGAATTCTTGGGACACACAGTATATCAAGGAAACATGACCCCTGACTCCAAGAACTTGGAGAAATTGAAGAGAGCACCGAGGCCACAGACAAAGAAAGACGTGCAATCATTTCTCTCATTATGTGATTTTTACCAGAAGTATATCAGAAATGTTAACTCTATATGTGCACCACTGACTGATTTAACGCGCAAAAGAAATCCTGATAGAATTACTTGGTCAGCGCAGTGTGAGTCGGCATACCAAGAGTTAAAAGAAAAGCTCACAAGCAAGCCTATATTGAAGTTGCCTGACTTAAGTCAAGAGTTTGTTGTGAGAACGGACGCTAGTAACGTCGGATTAGGAGCAGCCCTATTGCAAAGGTCCAATTCACTTGATGGGGAATTAACCCCAGTTGCTTATGCTAGCCGTAAGTTGAACACAGCAGAACAAAAATATTCAACAAGTGAAAAGGAATGTCTGGCTTTGATATGGGCGATAAAAAAAGTTCCAAATCTATCTCGACGGTAGATCATTTAAGATCCAAAGAGATCATAAACCTCTCGTATTTCTGTCGCAGGCAAGGCATGAAAATGCTAGATTATTACGTTGGTCGTTGCTCCTACAGCCATACCAGCTTATCATAGAATATATCCCCGGCTCGAAAAATGTAGGTGCAGACTTTTTAAGCAGACACCCGTACGACGAAAATCAAAGTAGTCACCAGGCATAATGATTTAAATTTATCTATGTGTATTTTGAATTAGGAACTGACATAGGATAGTCTGTTCTAAAGTGGGGAAATGTGTGGCGATATTTAATATGCAATATCTAAATTAGAATATAACATTAAAGTGCATAAAGTCTAAAATAGGATAGAACTAAAAATTTGGGAGAGAATGGCGTCTTTACCCACACCAGCGCATTAGTTTGATAACGCCTTATGGCCGAATAACATGTACCCAATGCTTCTAAGTAACCTTGAAAAAAAATGTAACACTTTTCCAAGTTCAAACAAATATTTGCCTAGGAGACAGAAGTATATAGGAAAACGGGGGAAGAGAAGGATAGATGGCCCAATGCTAATTCGTTTCGCGTTGATTTCAAACTAAAAGCCAACCGCAACGCAGTGGCAAGACTTGCCTAGGGCGATTTTCACAATACGATGAAAAAGAAAAAATATGTAATTCTGAACCAAGGTACATAGGGCCATAAAAGTTATATAGTCGTGTGCCTTGGGACTTTCTAAGCAAGAATATGTTATCAATTACACAAATAGTCCACTAAATGGCCAAATTATAGCCATAATACTATAGAGGATCCGACAGACTGTCAGGACAAGTCATGCCTGCTTATTTTTTTTATGGCATATTTTGAAAACAACTTTGGGGAGAGAAGGTACGGGGAATTGGATTAGATAGTATTTAAAGCAAGGCGAAATATTATTGGCTGACCTAAATATACAAATATAGTTGGTAGTAGTAACGCATCGTGGTTTGAGATATTTTTTTTAAAGTTCTTTCAAAAATAAGAGATGCTTGGTCCCATTGGCCAAAGCTTTTTACATTATAGGAAAAGTAGGCTGCTCGCTGCCATTTTTTCAAAATATTCTGAGGAGCAAGTAGCGATGAGCAGACTTGTGCTTTGTTTAAAATACTAATAAAAGAAAGCAGTCTGAACAGGGGCAGTGCTGAAAGTGTGCCATATTCTATTGCCTATTCATCGTTACTTGTTTATATTTCCTTGATATGTGGTAACATTGATTTTATTGACTTTTTAATTAAACAAGGGTTGGGTGTAAGAAAAGGTCATGTAAGAAGATTGTAATTAAATGGTTCCATAGCAGACTTAGGCATGGCCTAGATGTTGATCCATCATATAATGGACTATCCAAGAAGTTTAGAACTACAGGACTATATATATGATGGTCATACATGAGCATTACACCTATCTTATTGTATGGAAAAGATTACTGCAAGAATGACAGAGGCGTAGCAGCCATTAGGGAAAAGAAAAGAAAACTGGTACAATTTGTTCCATCAAACTAGAGTGGAGAAGCTAGGTTTGTCAGAGAGAGCTGACCAAGTTCTTTATGTTGAATGTATTATTATATGCAACTTTGGAGGAATTAGTTTGATGTTAAGACAGAAACATAACTTGCATTTACAGGGGTTTCTGCTGGCACTTGTCTGGTGCTGGTAATTGCTGATTGAGAAATTCTGCACGATTTCTAAGAGTCTCTGGTACCTGCTTATAGTAAAGAAGTTCAAGACCAGAGGAGACTGAGGTGTTTGGCCAAACCAACTACAACTGCTGTGATTCCAGGGTCCAGATAAGTCTTAGTATCTGGCCTGGGACAACTTATCAGTGACTAAAGAAAATCTCCTGTGTATACATAAACATTCCTCCCAAAGAATAAAATAAACAATCCTAGTGAAATAAAAGAACTTTGGGATGAAGAAAATTCTCAACCTACCTCCAAGTACCAGTTGGTAAAAATAGAGTAATTAACATCAAATTAAAATTTTGTGGCAATGTACTATGGACATATTGTCTGTTGTATATATATATATATATACTGAAGCACATTAAAAACGCACCACCTGTATAATCCAGGAACAGAGTGTGAAATGTAAATATAAGTGTGTACAAGTTTACATATTTGGAATCTTTATTCATTTTCCTATGAATCCATGCTGGTCATTAATTTGTACATTTGATTGTTATGAAATTCATTGCATTCTGTGCAGGCAAGGGAGAAAACCAAAAATACAAAAAAATGCACGTGCGTTATCCTGCTGGAGAAGCTGCAAGTCTGCATAAATTGTGAACGCAGGAGCAACCAGTGCATCCAGAACCTCATCTCGATATGTCACAGCATTAACATTTCCACGGACGACGTGAAGAGGCAAGTGATGGTGAAAACTGAATCCTCCCCAAATGTGAATACTGCCACCTCGAAATCGGTTGACACAGCAATCTGCAAAGCGCTCTTCACACCGTCGCTAAATCCGCATACGTCCATCTGCAAAGGATATGTTGAATCTGTTCTCTTTTGTGAATAGGACAGCATTCCACTGCAGTCTAGTCCGTCTGATATGTTGCTCTGTCCATTGCAGGCGCTGCTGACGATGTCTGTGAGTCAAGTTTGGCCCAACATAAGGTCGTCTTGCAGTAAGGCCTGTATCTCTGAGTCGTCGTATGACTGTCATTCGAGAGACTTGCCCATGTCTACCCACTATTGCTCTTGCTGTTTGACTTGCCGGGAGAGTCAATTCCTTAGGTGACTCAGCACAATATGACGATCTTGCGCAGGGGTAGTAACTCGTGGTTGGCCACTCCGAAGTCTATCCCGGGCACTGCCAGTGGTTCCGTAACGTTCATTGAGACGTACAATAGTGCTGTGGTGGCAATTCATCCTTCTGGCAATGGCCCGCGAGCTCATTCCGGTCTCCAACATACCAATGGCTCGTTGGCGGTCGTTTTCAGATAGTCGTGGCATTTCAAGCACATGTACTGGGTGTTTTGTCTCAACGGCCTTTTTATACCGAGTATACTGCCACAACGCGTACACATTTTCAGGGTCATAGCTGTTGAGAATCGTGTTGCACGTGTAACTTTCATCGTTTTCATGTAGTCTGTACACACACCCATGGGTTAAATCTTGCACTTTCCATTCCAGCAGCCATTCGCTCTCTACCTCATGGCAAACATTGATTCTCATTGAGAGGTAGTCCTGACCAAAACAACTTTAGGCTCAGGACCAATAAAGATTAACAAAAGAAATTCTAAATATAAAATTTAACAACTGGAGTTAGTTGAGTTTATCATAGTACTTAGTATATGTATGTGTATGTTTTTGTATTGAGGTTCTTTAACATCACTCTTACATTACCCTAGACACTAAACATAGCTCTCAGTCATACTAAGCCAAAATATAACTTTGAGTGAGATCGTAGGTGGTATCAGCAAGGTACTCTGAAACACAGCTATCAATTGACTATATCAGGGACCTTCACAGATTGACCTCACTCAAGTACAACTTTACCATACACCAACCTTCTTAACATCAAAACCCACCACAAATCTTATACTTCCCTATATATGTAAATATAAGTTTAACTACGCACACACAACTATGTGACAACAAGACACACAGACGTGAAAATAACTATGATAAATTGGGTATGGGTCTGACCAACACACAAAGGTAAGTTCTTTTGTTGTTTATTATCATTAAACTGTCCAACATCGAATATCTAAAGAAAGATCAATTAAAATCAGAATTTCATACATAGAATAAAAACAGAATACATGTGCCCTCCCATTATTGAGAAAAAACCCAACAAGTTAATAACCCCAAAGGTCAAAAGTTAGCACTATGTTACAGAATAGACAGTAAAGAAAAGAACAAAGTTCTTACTAAATGCTATCCAGTAAAGTAACCAATTTTAAGCCAAATCAAGTTGGTGCAATATTTGTAAAAAAAAAAAAAAATTCCTTCTCTCTGTCATACTCTCTTTGTCATACAGTGGCCACTCGATCACGCTTACCCTATTCTGGTGATATCATTTTGGAATTACAATGGTTCCTGAATAAAGTGTCAGGGGTATTATCCAAGTTGCCCCAGTCCATCCTCTGTAGCAAATAAGATTTTATGAGGGGGACGCCAAATGTGGTGGTGTATTCCTGGATCAACAAATGTCACTTCGAAATAGTTAGTGTAGAACCGATATCTGGTGTTCACAGCAAACAGTGATAATACTTCCAGTATTTGGAAAACTCTAGTTGCTAAAACTGTTACAATTGTTAACTGATGATGATGATAAATCTTTTTGGCTGGCTCTGTGGTGAGTGCCGATTTTGAAAAAGCGTAACTTGCTGGATAAATCCGCTGTTACGACCGTCAAAAGTCAGATAGTAATGTTATTTGTGTTACGCCACAGTGGGCTGATAAAATTCAACAGATATCTGGGTATTGGTAAGTCCAGTTAAATTTACTATTTAAAATGTTAATCTGTCTCTTTGGCCAATCCTGTTCACGACTGAACTTGGGGACACGGAAGCCAAGAAGAAGACAACCTTAATCAATCAGTAAATGAAGAAAGAGGACCAAAATAGACCGCTGGACGCCCCTTTGATCAAGTCTGCGAGGAATAAAGAACATTTATGAAAAAAGGCTACCATTCTATATAACTACATATACGTACACAGACGGGGAAAAGACGATCTCTTATCCACTCCGTCAGTCCTGATTACATTTAAAAGGCACACGGTGTCTTTAGCCTATTCCTATCGCGCGTCGCTTAGCGGGTGCAGGTTTAGTTGAGGTATGCAGCCTTTTCCCACCTGCCCCGGTCACGATCAGCGCACAATGTCACTTATTATTTAATTATCTGTTACGCGCACTTAACAAATATCGCCTGCCATTAAAGCTATTAGATTGTCGGCGTCTGTTTGTTTAGTCGTATGATATTAACACTAGTCACTTATATAATTACACAAAATGAAATATAACGTGAATTCTATGGTCCACCATCAGTCACGCCTAGCATATAATATCAGTCAGCTAAACCGTATCTTCTTTTGTGAGAAAGCGGGTCATGGAAATTACACTATAACTGCACATCTGGTAAAAAATAGCTACGCGTTATTTATTTTACTAGTTCTAACAGCTAGAAAATCACAGTGAATTTAAGATGATAAACTTTAGTACATTAAATCACGTAAATGCTAATTTCTATTACCACAAATCAGAATGACAATCCCCACGAAATGCTATTAACACATCTACCACAATGGTTCTAGACTACGTGTTTAAAATATCCAAAATTCTGAGCGACAACTGATCACGGGTTTAAGAAACCACAGTTTATATATATGTATATACTATTGCTTCTCTCGTCTATAGATGACGCTATTTCCCACATTACCATGTGAATCGGGAGAATCGAGGATATTGTTCCCCAGATAAAAGGCTTTTACGGTCGCTCTGTCGGCGTTGCTAATCTTGTCGATTAGGAAAGGTATGTTTTCAAGCTTACCCAGGACCTTCCGGGTTCGAGTCCTGGGTAAGCCACTCACGTCTGTTGTTTTTCTGTTGTCTGGTGTTCTACTTCTTTATTTCTTACGAGTGCCTGAAAACATACCTTTATGTTTGTCTAATATTTATTTCCTGTTTACAGGCCTCGGGTTTCCCTTCCTTGTGTGTTATAAATATTTATACAATACCAAAAACCTACCCTCTGTCCTGTACTTACTGTTCTTAATCTACTATCATTTACTAGACACAGTATTAAGGTCTTTGTCTTGTGTGGATTGGCCTATACTGTATAATAGGGGAACAACAGAAGTGATTGCGTCATTAATAGGCTGGACTGCCCATGGTAAACTTCCGGTGTTGTGTCTTGCGGTTCGCACTAATGACACGTCATTTAAGCATCATTTATTTGGTGATGCCTAGATGGCAGGGAGGATATTGTGATTCGCTTGCATAACTAGGTGGGGTTGTCGCACGGAAGGTCCTGGGTTCGACTCCTGGGTAACCCACTCCCGTCTGTTGTTTTTCTGTTGTCTAGTGTTCTACTTCTTTATTTCTTACGAGTGCCTGAAAACATACCTTTATGTTTGGCTTGCATTCATGAATAAAGTGATTCTAGTTCGCTAACTTGGGGGGTTTCCACTGGAAATGCGGTGAAAGTATCTTATAGGGAGTCACCGCGTTATTAACTCCTGTCGGAGAGGGATGGACAGAAATTTATCTAGGTTAAACAAAATTTGGGACCGAAGACGCAGCAAGCGAGATGAATGCAGTCAGGGACTCATAGCTTGACTGCTTGCGTAAGGGTCTGCGAACCAGAGCTGACCAAGACGATACTCCACCTCCAAGTGGTGGTCATGGAAACAGGCCGCATCACTGCAGTCTGGCCGAGAGAGTAGGGATCGAAGAGGGAGGCAAACCCGGTCCCAAAAATGCCATGCTGAAAACGGAAGTGTCGGGCGGAAATGCGCAAATATCGCAGTTTCGCTGTAAACAGCCACACATCGTAAGCAACGTCCTTTTCAGGACGAACGCAGAAGAAGAAGAAACAAAATTTGTTTCCCTCCGGCACTACAGATTTACCAACAAATGATGCCTCAGGATCTACCGGTAGCTCCAGATTGAGTGGTTACCGACCCATGTAGTAGAATCAGTTATCGTGTTGTTTACACCGACCCATGTAGTAGAATCAGTTATCGTGTTGTTTATACCGACCCATGTAGTAGAATCAGTTATCGTGTTGTTTACAGTTATAAGCACTAAATGATTCAAAATTTTTCACCCACTTAGGGTATTAAAAAGACAATGTCATCATTGTTTTTCAACAGGATTCGAGTTCCGCTTCCTGGCCTATAACATTTTGAATGTTGGTTATGACGTAAATGGTTTTGTGCCAGTTGGGCTTAATTGAGTACTTAATATTTTCCTTTTTCCAATTATTACAGCCAAATAATTAATTATTTAAGGATTCCGGAATTAACTATTTAATTTACGAGAAATAAGATAGCAGAATTAAGTAACAAGGAAGCATTTTTCATGGAACATGGAAGACTAGGAGGACTTGGCATGTGTTTGTTGAAGGCCTATGCCCCTTTGGGAGTGGAGTGTTATGATGATGGAAGACTGGGCAAAGAAACTGAAGCAGGTAAGTGTAGTGGCTTACCAAATGTCACATCTACCCAAAACATCGGAATATCAGTATGGAAACTGATAATTCATGTATAGTAAATTCTTACGAAACTTAGCACGTAAAACATAAAGCTGCAGACACCACCTCTGCAAGAGCATGGAAATGTTTTGTACACGTTTCCTGCATTGAGGACCAACTACGGTGTTAGCTCCATGCTCCACAAGGAGCCAAAAGAAAATTATGAATGAATGAATATTCTTGCCAACTCTTTGCTGTCAGTGTCGAACATTGTTACTGTGCAGGACACAGTAGTGAAAAATAACATCCAATTAGCAGGAGAGGCATACTGAGAAATGATTACGTCAGAAAAAAGTGGGAATTGTATCATGCATCGAATATATACAGGGAACGAGAATAAAGAATCAGAAAAAAAAAGCACAATCTGTGAAACAAATTGCTGAAGAACCCACTGCAGCGAGGGCGCATGCTTGCTTTAGTGCATGTCTTCAAAGAGGGAAGCTGCTCCATTACGGAGCGTAAAGTTAAATGGTGAATGATGATGCTAACAACACCGGCTCATTAACGTTAATGCGACATAATTGCTCAAGGATACAAAATTCACCATAGAACAGAAAACCAGATTCGTCATATATGCATAAACAAGAAGTTTAGATCATCATTGTAGGATGTAAAGGTATATAGAGGAGCAGATGTGGCATCAGATCCCCATCTTCTGATAGCCAAAGTAAAAATGAAACAGCAAAGTTACAGACAACAATTTAATGTACGACATCTAAGAAATCAAGAAACAAGAGACAAATTAACGGCCACAATATCCAACAAATGCCAAACGCACAAACAGCTGGAAGATGTAGTGAATACAGAAGACCACTGGCAGCAAGTCAAAACTATATGGAATGAGACATGTGAAGAAATATTGGGGAAAAGGGAAAGACAACAAAAAGTATGGATAACAACAGAAACCATCAAAAACATAAAAGATAGAAAAAACAAGAAAGATTTAAACAGAAGCAAAACCAGAAGTTCCAAAGCCAAGACTCAAGAAGTGTACACAGAAGCAAACAAAGAAGTAAGAAGAAGCATCAAAAGAGACACGAGGAAATATATTGAGGAAATATATAAATATACAAGAGAGGCAGAAGATGCTGCAGCGAAATGAAATATGACAGAACTGTATAACAACACAAAGAAACTAACAGGGAAATGAAAGCAAGCAAGCTGCCTCATAAAAGACAAGAATGGAAAATTGCTCAGCAATATACAAGAGCAAATGAAGAGGTGGGCGTAATATTTTGAGGACCTTCTCAATATACCAGCTCCACAAAACCCCCTCAGACATCCAGCTAGCAGAAGAAGCGCTACAAATTAACTGTGAAAGAAGCCGCGCTAGCGTAGTGGTTACAACACCGCTCTGGCGACCGGGTGATTCAGGATCAAACCCGGGCGACGGCATTTGAGGATTTTTCGTCGACCGGGAATTGGACTGGATTAACTCGAGACCTGGCGAGAACATTTGAAGGAGTGTCGTCGACCAGGGATTGGCGGCTCCTGAGCCGACCCAGCTGCAATGGGTACCTCCGAAATCGGAGAGTATTTGCCTGAATGGCGAGGGACACCTGTCTCTGTACAAGAAAAAAAGGGATACTCACGTAAAATCAATGACAGGTTAGACATTAGTAATAACCTGAGATTTCGCCTCGAGTATTAGCGGGCGTACGAAAAAAAAAAAAAAAAAAAAACTGTGAAAGACCAACGAAGGAAGAAATAAAGAACCCCATAAAGCATCTAAGAGATGGACAAGCGGTTGGACAAGATGGAATTCCAGCAGAGGATATCAAAGCAGATATTGACACGGCTACAGAGATGTTATATAAATTACTTGGTACAGTCTGGGAAAGGGAAGAGATACCAGCAGAATGGAAGGAAGGATATCTAGTTAAGTTGCCTAAGAAGGGCAACTTACAAGAGGGCACAAATTGCAGACGAATAATGTTACTACCAGTGCCAGGAAAAGTATTAAACAGGATCATCTCGTCCATAGACAAGAAACTGAGAGACGAACATAGGCAACAGGAAAAAGATATTTTAACTTTTCCACGGGGAATCACTCAATGATTTCTTGTGAATTTTTTCAAAAGTGTGTGTCTAGAAAGCTTTGATCGTAAAATTTCAACATTTGTTACATGCATTTTCACCAACATCAACTCTATTTATTGCTAGTTTTATACTGATTCTGTATAATAGTAGTTAGCAGAGCTTCTTTTGTTCACAATGAGAAATAAGACAAAGACTGGGAGGCGTGTACACCAACAAACCGTTGCCTGAAAATGAGACACCTATTGTCGATAGTGACGCTATAAAACCTCTGTGCTCCTCAGCAAAGAAAATAAAGGTCATAGAGGTCCAAGAACGTGAAGGACAAGCTAAAAAATGACAACAAAGGAAATGGGTTTATCCTTATGGATGTAAAACTACTGTTTGGGTTTTTTATGCGCTAACTTTAGATGTGACAAATGTTATCAGTACTCACTGACCTGTGAGATCGTCGAAGAGACTCGGAATGGCTTTTGTCATGAAATCAGTATCAAGCGCACAAACAGTGGCGAATGGACTGCCAATTTCAATACTTCTGATGTTTCATCTTCAGCTACTCACAAACAAAGAAGTAAATGTGCGAATGGTGGCATTTGTGCGTTCTATTGGGAAAGGCCACAGTGCATTGCAGAATTTTTTCGATATACATGAACACAAGTCAACGCATGGCAAAGAAAGCATACAGGAGAATGCTGCACAGGATCTATTCAGCAAGTAA
Source organism: Oreohelix idahoensis (assembly GCA_024509875.1). Classification (NCBI taxonomy): domain Eukaryota; kingdom Metazoa; phylum Mollusca; class Gastropoda; order Stylommatophora; family Oreohelicidae; genus Oreohelix; species Oreohelix idahoensis. Next base: position 117,300 of record JAMPIV010013178.1, read on the forward strand.
GGACATTGCAATGGAAAGACCCTGAGAGCACTGAAATGGGATTCATAGACACTGCAGCTGCAGTAGAAGGAGACCTTTATTCAACAGGAGCTCATTAAACTTCATTTTGTGAGTTCTTTTTCTGTTTTTCTTTGTTTTCTCGGAATTGTCTTTTTAGCATAATTGGTGATCTTTGAAACAAGATATCTCTGGATCTGTACATTCAATTGACATGAAAATTAACACAGTTGGTTATCATATAATCTTACAGATTATGACCTAAAATGGATACAATTGAATTCAAAATTTTAGTTTTATGACCATCATGCATATATAATGAGGCACAAATATCAAACATTCAAGAAATATAAATTTTGAAAACTCATTACAAATCAACCTTTCGGTCAATATCTGTTATTTTAGGTCAAAACCTCAAGCTATATACACTAATTCAATTTGCCAAGTTTCAGTCAGATCCTTGTAAAAATAACATAGTTATGATGTTTTAAAAAAGGTGTATAATTTATTCACTACGGCGGCCATATTGGATAGATAATTTGCATAATTAATGAGGTCATTATGTGGACAAAAATGTTAAGTCCATACTAACACTATACCCATGGTTGTTTGATTCTGAAAGGAAAATTTGAGTTTTTTACCCTACAAGGTAGTCTACTACCTTAAAACTATCACCTACACGGCGTAGAGCAGACATATAGTCTGGGAAAACGTAGCTCTAGGAAAAATTTCCTAGCGTGAAGTGTGATCTGTCACCGCCTCCCCCGCTCAGAAATGGAAATCGGGAGAGGAAGGTGCCAAGGCCACTCATGGCAGTTACGACATGAGGGAAGCTGACACATGGTGTTAGAGAAGGGGAGATAATTTCGCTTGGCGAAATAGTTGGGGCCCTTTGTCTGATTTTAAGATATTGGCCCGAGTTTGAAACTTTAATTTCATTCTCTCTCTAAATAAATCGCAGTAGACAGGTGGTTCGCGAAGAGTAGAGCTGTATAAGCGAAGTTCTTAGTTTGTTGCGACAATTTGTCGAACCCTCAAGATTCATAAAATATAAGGTATAATTCTTAATGTAGCGATATCCTGTATTGCTAGTGTTTTATGTAATATATTATTATTAGTATTTTGGTGAAGTGTTTAAAGCGTTAACTGCCATTTCCTTTAAACAATTTTTTTTGAACATATTGGTTACCAAACATTAAATACAAAAAAAAAACGATTCATAACCATATTCCCTTCCTCCAAAACTAAAACACCTTACCACCCAAACACAAAACCCACTCAAACCAACCCCACCCCCAATTCAACACCACTTCCCACAAATCAATCACTCACCCACACCCAAACCTTTTAAAACCCTCCATACCATCACCCACATTTCCCTTCCCTCCAACAAAAACACAACTACTCAAAAATTTTTTATCCACAACCCCTCTCACTCCCAATCCTCTTCTAAATCAAACCATAATCT
>JAMPIV010013179.1:0-49309 GCA_024509875.1 Oreohelix idahoensis
AAAGCCAACAACAACAACAGTTATTAACAATATCTTACAAAAACACACAGAAGTGCTATAAGACCACGTGACGATAGCCTGACAACAGTAAAGAGACGAAACTGACATGACAAATTGCCACATATCAAAATCACATAGGCTACCAAATATGTTTCTTCGCAGCGTAGTACTAAGCAATAGAAGATAGCTCAAATAGAAAGAGAAATAAATTGAAAATAAACCATTAATGGACATGTGTACTTGTGACGGAATTAAACAGACTAATACTGAAAATATTAAAGTAGCGACTACTTAGCACGCGCTCATCGTCTGTGGTGCTCAAGAGTTATGGGACATGTCAAGTCAGGTCACGTGTAATATTAGTTACATCAGTCACTTGGTCCATTATTATGAAAAATATAAGACCATTTCTCAACAAAGTTTAATAATTATTTTTTCGAATTTATAATTTCCATCTTTCAACTTCTTGATTTCCATGTTTATACAATGGGCTGATCACCTGTTTGTCAAACATTTTGATTGCATGTACGGGGTACAAGAGGATCCGATTAAGAAAGAAAGATGTCCATATTTATTATTTCTGTTATGTCTTTTACGTATATTTTGTCTTGTCTAACAAAAATAAAATTGTGTCACTGTGGTATCAACACTAATGCTGACATACAGGTTCTGTATAAGTATTAAGACACGTACACATGTGTGGGACCTCAAGACGCAGCAATAGAGACCGCAGTCAGCGACTCATAGCTTGACTGCCTGCGTCAGGACCAGCGAACCAGAGCTGGTCAAGACCGTGCTCCACCTCCACGTGGTGGTCCTGGAAACAGTATGCAGCAATGCAGGCTGGCTGAGCGAGCATGGATCGCAATGGGAAGGCAAACCCGGTCCTAAAAAAATGCCGTGCAGAAGTCGGATGTGTCGACCGAAAGGTGCAGATATCACAGCTACGTTGTAAACAGACACAACGCAACCACCGTCCTTTTCAGGGCGAACGAAGAAGAAGAAGAAGAAGTACACACGTATGCATACATCAGTTTGAAAAAAAAATTACGGTTGAACGCCTAAACAAAACGGTACTACAAACAGCCACTGAGTCTATTAGCAGAGAGACAAGACAGAATTACAAACCATGTTGAACTGAAGAACTACAAAAGTTTGATGATGAACTACACAAGATAGAGACAGAACAGAATTACAAACCATGTTGAACTACAAAAGCTTGATGATGAACTACACAAAATAGAGAGAAGAAACAACCGAAGACATTCATAAACACTGGTCACGTGAGAAATCAGATTTCTTTACGCCTAACCACAAATTTGTAAGGGGAAGTAGCATTTATTTTTTTGCAAGGGAGACCACACAATTAAAAAAAACAAATACTAATTTAAATATAGCTTTTACTTTTATACATTAAAAATATCCAGTTCATTTACAAAATAATGTAATGCAAACAAAGTGCATTGTGAAAATTATACGGTAATTGAATTGTAAAATATTTAAATTTTTTTTCTTGTATTTTATCAATAATTTTTTTAAAACTTCTTGTCGGATAGAAGTTTTAAAGAACTGACTATTAATATGGTCTGTCACTCTCAATGCTAATTACTGATACAAAAACTTGAACTAGATGTTTTCGTTGTTTTGAGCACCAAAATGTGTCGTCAGCGCTAAAGAGCGCTCTTCTTCAAATCATGAACAATTACTTACTTACTTAGTCGTTCCCCTTCTACCGTGACGTGTAGAGGTTTGGAAGAGAGAGAGCGCCAGATTATCCTATCGGCTGTCTTCCTCCTGGCCTCGTTCCATTTTAGCCCTCTGTCCTTCAAAGATTGTCTAATGTTGTCCTCCCAGCGGACTCTGGGTCGTCCTGGTGGTCTGGATCCCTGGCTTTTTGTTTCCCATGCTTGTTGTGGTAGCCGATCTTCTCCAATTCTGCAGACATGGCCAAACCATCTTAGTTGGGACTGTTGTACTTGGGTCTGCAGGGGGTGGGATTTTAGGCCTTGATGTATCGTCTGGTTGCGGACCATGTCTCTTCTTGTTACTTCAACCCCCTTCCTCAGATACCTCATTTCTGAGGTTTGGATCTTTAGTTGTAGAATCATGAACACACTGTATATAAAAATCAAAACAACAGACATCCCAGACAAATATGTTTACGACATGCGCTCTTATTTATACGCACGGACATAAATATTACAAAGGTGGAGGAACAGTCGTTATAGATAAACATGACTAAGGTCATTGTCTAAGTTTATTTTCGGATGTTTTTGTTGTTGTTGCACAGTATCGACACCACTGCACTCCGGGAAAACCCATAGGTACTCAGTCTCCCTCAGGCAACGTGATGGTTCCATGAACCACTAAGTCAATGATGATCAATACTCACACACAAAGTCAAGTATTTACAAACATCTCCAATCGTTTACCGCTACTGTTTTTATTCAAATATAATACATGGATTAACATTGTGCTTTATAAAACAATTCAAAAGAGTCTTCCCATGATGCATACCTTGGAGCTGTCAAATCTTATCTCCTCTGCGATCTCTCTATGCTAATGTTTAAACATTTTGAATCAATACATCACCATCAAACAGATTTAGTGTCTCTAGCGCTGACAAGTGTTGTAATTCAATTTATGAAACCGACCGTTTCACATAATATCGCAGACAAACGTGTCAATGACCAGTGCACCTGTAGATATAAGACATTTAAGTAGTTACTGTTACAACACCAACTTATGCCGGCTTATGTTTGGCTGTAAAATATTCTTTATTTCGTTGTTCTTCATAATTTTATATAATATTACCACGAAATTTATAACCCGCAGCAACCACATTCAATGTTTCAAAAATGTTGTCGTGTACTGGCAATGGTGAACTGATTCTTAGCCATACGCATTCTAGAATATGCTCAACAGTATAGTACTGAGGACACGTTTCATTATGGTGACTAGGCCTTACACAAGCAGATTATCTTTTTATATAGTTTTTTGTTTTTTTAAATCGTTCGTGCGGCACATTAAATTCGATAAGGCGGCTAGACTTTAAGAGCTATATCGAAACAATGTAAGATGGACTTTTAGGGTTTAATAGTTCTACTAAAAAGTCCGTCATGGCATATATCCCAGATAAATAGATAACTCACAATAAGCATTTTTATTTTTTCATTTTCTGCGAAATTTATAACGTTCAGTTTGCTGTTGAATGTCGTCGTAAACCCTTAAGATGTACGAAAATAAATTACATCTTTGGCAAGAGTTTTACTAACGAAAGAAGTCCTTTACACTATTTACCAATGATTTATAAATCAGGAGTAATCACGGAGTGAACATAAATAAATTGATCGAGGCTGTGACGGACGACGACGCAAAGCTCGCGAGCGTGTCCGACATCCATTGTTGTTGCTGTTGTTTTGATGAGGTGATGGGTGGAGAACGGGCACTTAACAGCTGACCGTTATTGCCTCTTCTCGTTCCATCTTGGTCTACCCTGTTGAACCAGAAATTTGGTTATAATTTGGGTATTTTCTTCCTTGATCCTTAGCCGCCGACCTTCAAAGCAGTCAGTGGCCATCACGCCTAGTGGCGTCTTGTAGGGCAACAACAAATTGATTCCACTTTGCTCGGTCGGTGGCCATCCTTCGTACAGTGCCCCAACTCTGGTTCATTCCCTGCATCTCAGCCTCCACAGTCCTCCGCCAGGTTGTTTTTGGTCGGCCTCTCTTTCGTTTTCCTTCAGCGGTCCAAAGCATAACTGTTCTTGTGATGGCATCGGGGTCTCTTCTGAGGGCATGACCAACCCAGCTCCAGCGTCTGCCAGCTATGATGGTGTGCATGTCCTCTTGCTTGCTACGAGTAAGCAGATCTCGGTTAGTGATGGTATTCGGCCAAAAGATTCGGTGAATTTTTCTTAGGCATGTTGTTTGAAAGGAGGACAATTTCGACATTTCCTTCTCTGTAACTCTCCAGCATTCCGCACCATAAAGAAGCACAGAAAGCACACAGCTCTGATATAATCTTTATTTTGTGCTTGTGCTGTATTGGGAGGACTTCCAGATGTTGTTTAGGCTAAAAAAGGCTGTTCTTGCCTTATTCATTCTGATGTTGATGTCTTTGCCTGCCCCTCCGTCTGGTGTTACTATGCTTCCTAGGTATGTGAAGGTATCTGTCTGTACCAATTGCTGATTCCTTACTGATATGGGCTCAGGGTTGCTCACATTGAGCGTCATGACCTCAGATTTCTTTAAATTGATGTTCAAGCCCACCTGCTGGCTAAACTTGTTAAGTCTATCCGTTTTTTCCTGGATGTGTTGATGTGAATGTGCTAGTAGTGCAATGTCATCTGCATATTCCAGATCTTCCAATGTACAAAATGTTGTCCATCTTATTCCTCTTGGACTGCCCTCTGTTGTCTGGCGCATCACCAAGTCTATGACTGTTAAAAATAGAGTGGTTGACAAGGGGCATCCCTGTCGTACTCCTGTCTTCACCTCAAAGGTTAGGTCGCTCTGCCCAACACTACACGTAAAGTTGGCATAGAGGCTTTTTATAATTGACACTATGCAGCTTGGAATTACATAAGCCCTCAGTATTTTCCATAAACTGTCCCTATGTGTACTGTCAAAAGCCTTTTCAAAATCAACGAAATTAATGTAAAGCTATCTTTGGGATTCTGAGCACTGCTCTATAATGTTCCTGAGAGTGAATATATGATCTACACATCTTCTATTCTTTCTAAATCCTGCTTGTTCTTTACTCAGTTTGTGGTTTACTGCCTTTGAAATTCTCTGTATAATTATCCTACCTAGTATTTTGCTGGGAACTGAGAGAAGAGTGATTCCTCTCCAATTATTGCAGTCTGCAAGATCTCCCTTCTTGGGCAACTTGACAATTATTCCTTTGTTCCACTCTGATGGTGTTGTCCCCGTTTTCCAGACTTGTGCAAATAGTGGTTCTAATAGTTCTGCTGCTAGCTCAGGGTCTGTCTTAAATAGCTCTGCATTTAAGTTATCATGGCCCGAAGCTTTGCCGTTCTTTAACCCTTTGATTGCTGTGATGATTTCTTCTTGTCGTGGAATGTCTGTATTCACATCTAGATCGTTTTCAGCTTCAGGAACATTCAGTTGTGTCTCTGGTGGTTCCTTGTTCAGAGTTTCTCTGAAGTGCTCTGCCCATCTTGTTTCCTGTCCCTCTGCTGTCGTGATGAGATTACCTTGCTTATCTCTCACTAATGTAATATTGTTAGCACCTCGTTTTCCGCTGATGAATTTAGTTATTTTGTATACTGTGCTTTGTTCATTTCTCAGTGCTTGTAGCGGTATGGCAGCTTGCGTACCCTGACAATCCCCAGAGCTATGCCAGTGGGAGTTTTACTCCTGGTAGGTTCAACCAAGCTGGACTGGTCTGTGTGGGTAGGGGTCAGAGAAAAGCTGGTACCCTGGTCCTCCAGGTTGGGGGTTTTAGCATAGGGCTGACACCCCTGTCTATGTAAAAAAATCGCACGTTACGGAAACAACAATAAATGAAAAGACTTTGCTGCGGGATGGACATTCGGAGTCTGTGGCTCGTATGACTGTCAGTGGTGAAAGCCGAAAGGAAGCCACTGACATGAAAACGGATGTCCTGACCGCAAAACAGGATACAAGAATAGGTTTTTGGAATGTCAGGACAATGTACGAGACAGGTAAACTAAGACAGGTCACGGCAGAAATGAGAAACTATAGGTTACACATTCTAGGGATAAGCGAGAGCAGATGGACAGGGGCAGGAAAAGTTAAAACAGCAACAGGAGAAACAGTACTTTACTCTGGAAGAGAGGATGGACAGCACAATGAAGGCGTAGCCATTATTCTACAGAAAGGAATAGAAAGGACATTACTGGAATAAAAACCCATCAACAACAGACTGATAAGATTAAGATTGAGAGGGAGATTCACCAACACTACAATAATACAATGCTACGCACCAACGAATGATAGCGATGAGGAGGTCAAGGATGAATTCTATCAACAACTGCAGAAAGAAATGGAAGATACACCTAGATATGATCTTGTTATAGTAATGGGAGACCTCAATGCGAAAGTTGGTACACACAATACATATAATGAAAGAACAATGGGGAAATGCGGCAGCGGAACAGCAAATGAAAATGGGGATAAACTAATAAGTTTCTGTAGCATTAACAGCCTGGTCATTGGAGGAACACTCTTCCCACATAAAGAAATTCACAAATTAACATGGGAATCACCAAATGGTCGGGACAGAAACCAGATAGACCACATCATGGTTAACGGTAGATGGAGACATGCATTACAAGATGTGAAGGTAAGAAGAGGTGCAGATGTGGGAAGTGATCACCATTTAGTAGTAGCAAAACTGAAAGTGAAACTAAGAAGGGCTGCACCAACTGTAACTACACAGAAAAGGTTTGACATCAGCAAATTGAAGGACTCCCTTACCAGAAAAGCTTTTGCGGCCGACATAAAGAAACGATATCAATTTGCCAAAAGTCAGGAAAAGACATTGGCTGATGATATAGACCAGAATTTCAACACCATTTCAACAATATACAAAGAAAGCAGCAAATCATGCTTGGGATTCCAGGAAAGGAAGAAGCAAGACTGGATAACACCAGAAACATTAAACACCATAACGATGAGAAAGGAAATGAAAAGAAAGAAAACAGAAGCGAAGTCCCCCAGGTTAAAGCAACTATATAGCGAACAGTACAGTCAGCTGGACAAGGAAGTTAAACGCCAAACCCGAGCCAACAAAAAAGATTTCCTAGACGATCTTGCAAGACAGGCAGAGGAGGCAGCACTGAGAAATTTGGGTATTTAGTGTCATTTTATTTTTTAATTTTGTTTTCACTTTCAATAGCTATTGTCTTTAGCAATCGCTGATATTAATTTATATTAGTATTTGTCTATTTTATTTTCTCTTTTGTATTGTTTCTTGATAACTGTTGTCCTTTGCACTTGGTTTTACCTTGTATTAGTATTTGTTCTTTTTGAGTTGTTGTTTTTTTTTGTTTTTTTTAATACCTTGTTGTCTTTTCTTGTCCTATGAGTAGTTAGTTTTTAAAAAATTATTTTTCGTTACTAACCTTATATGTTTTCCTTTGTTTTATGTATATATTTTTTAAGTATTGATTGGGCATCTCTTGGGGCATCTATACTTAAAACCTTATCACCTGTCAAGTCTATATTGTGATTTCTATAGTAAGTTTTTAATTCAAGCCTTTGTTGTTCATACTTTTTACAGTGGATCAGGTAGTGGTCTATGTCATTCTCTTCCTGACATTTTTGGCAGGGTGGTTCTTCTATCATAAAGTATGCTGCAACGAGACGGAGACGCCACAGTTTTTTGTTTGATGGTATCTTTAATCTTCTCTGACCTGGCACGTCCTCGTTGGTTCTTTCAGCAGTTTGAACGTGTGTCTACCTTTTCTACTTTTCTTCTATGTTGTCTTCCATTCCTCGTTTATAGTTATCTTCACTTGGCTCTTGATCTCCGACCTTCCCAGTCCTGCTCTTATATTGTTTTTACTTGTTCTTCCATTCTTGGCGTTTTGATCTGCCAACTCGTTACCAGCAATACCTATGTGTGCTGGAACCGACACTAGCCTCACACTACATCCTCTGTTCCCTAGTGATGTATTAATTGATAGAATTTCTTCCTTTATGTCTGGCCGGCTATATTTACCTGGGTGTTCTAGTGCTTGTAGTGATGATAGTGAGTCTGTAAATATCGTAACAGCTTCTGGTGGGTTATCTTCGATTATTTCTAAACTTTTAAGAATTGCTATCATCTCTGCGGTAAAAATCGAAGCCCCTTCAGTTACACTGTAGCTCTTTTTTATTCCCCATTGTGGTATTACAACTCTGGCACCTAGTTGCCCACTATCGCCCTTGGATCCATCGGCGTAGACGGCCAGACTTTGTTTAGTTAGTTGATCTATGAACTTTCTACTTATCATTTTGGCTTCATTTTCTTCGATGTTTTGTTTGATCTTTTCAGTAAGTGAGTAGTCTATGATTGGTGTTTTTAGTTCCCAGGGTGGTATTTTGCTTCTATATTTAGTACTATTTTTAATTGTGTTTGATAGTTCTTTGGGCTGCTTTAGATCTTCTATAGTTCTCCACCCTGTTGGACATCTATCTTTGTTTAAGGGGACGTCCCATACACTTGGTTGGGTTTTGACAAATGCTTTATGTGCTGGGTGGGTCACTTCTTGTGCAACTTTACTCCAATAATTTAATCTTAGTTCTTTCCGTCTTAGACCAAGGGGTGGTATGTCAAGAGCTACTTCTAGCGCTTCTACTGGTGTTGATATGAATGCACCTGTAATGGTTCTCATGGCTGCATTTTGAATCCTGTCCAGTTTTGCTTTGTTAGAAGCTGCAGCTGAGTCATAGACTATGCTTGCATAATCCAGTTTCCCCCTGATGAAAGACTTGTAGAACGTAAGCATTATTTTATTGCTGTCCCCCATCCATTATCTTTTACTATCCTTAGTATATTTAGGGGTCCCCTACAGCATTCTACTAAATTGTCTATATGTTTATTATAATTTAGTTGTTTATCTAAAGTTATGCCCAGAAATCTTGTTGTACATATTTTCTGACCTTTAATGGTTATATTGATTTTGTTATTTTTTTTTTAAATTTCCTTTGCTGACAATCATACCTACTGTTTTGTTTACCTTAATTTGGAAGCCTCAACTTTTCATCCACTCTGAAACTTTGTCTATTTGTTTTTGAAGTTTTTGGTAAACATGGTCCAAGTGTTTTCCAGATCGCCAAATGGCACAGTCAACTGCAAATTGTGATAGTGCATTCTTTATGTCATTAAAATCATCTGCTAAATCATTTACAGCTATAGTGAAACTTGAAGGAGAAATCACTGATCCTTGAGGAATCCCATTCTGTTGATGATATATTTCTGACCTATCATTATTCACCTGTACAGCAAAATACCTGTCCTGTAAAAAGTTTTCTAGATACCTATAGGTTTTACCAGTAATGCCAATCTTTTTCATTTTGTAAAGAGCTCCATCTCGCCAGCATTCATCATATGCCCTTGCGACGTCCGACATCCTACATTTCATACAGCATGTAAAGCAATGGGTTTAATTAATAGAAGACGTTGTTCACTGGAACAATACACTATAGGAGGCTGCTTTGTCCAGTTCACCTTCTTTGCTTAGATATTTCTTCTTCTTCGTTGATCCTTAGCCGCCGACCGCCAAAGCAGTCAGTGGCCATCACGCCTTGTGGCGTCTTGTAGCGAACAACAAATTGATTCCACTTTGCTCGGTCGGTGGCCATCCTTCATTTAGTGCCCCAACTCTGGTTCATTCTTTGCATCTCAGCCTCCACAGTCCTCCGCCATTTTGTTTTTGGTCGGCCTCTCTTTCGTTTTCCTTCAGGGTTCCATAGCATAGCTGTTCTTGTAATGGCATCGGGGTCCCTTCTGAGGACATGGCCAGACCAGCCCCAGTGTCTGCCAGCTATGATGGTGTGCATGTCCTCTTGCTTGCTCCGAGTAAGCAGATCTTGGTCGGTGATGATATTCGGCGAAAACATTCGATGAATTTTCATTAAGCATGTATTGTATGGAAAGAGGACAATTTCGACATTTCCTTCTCTGTAACTCGCAAGCATTCCGCACCATAGAGACGCACAGAATGCACACAGCTATGATATAATCTTAATTTTGTGCTTGTGCTATACTGAGAGGACTTCCAGATGTTGTTTAGACTAAAAAAGGCTGTTCTTGCTTTGTTCATTCTGTTGTTGATGTCTTTGCTTGCTCCGCCGTCCGGTGTTACTATGCATCCTAGGTATGTGAAGGTGTCTGTCTGTTCCAGTTGCTGATTCCTTACTGATATGTGCTCAGAGTTGCTCACATTGAGCGTCATGATCTCTGACTTCTTTAGATTGATGTTCAAGCCCACCTGCTGGTTTATATACGTAAAGTTGGCATAGAGGCTTTTTATGATTGACACTATGCAGCTTTGAATTCCATAAGCCCTTAGTATTTTCCATAAACTGTCCCTATGTGTACTGTCAAAAGCCTTTTCAAAATCAACGAAATTAATGTACAGCTGTCTTTGCCATTCTGAGTACTGCTCTATAATGTTCCTGAGGACAAATATATGATCAACACATCTTCTGTTCTTTCTAAATCCTGCTTGTTCTTTCCTCAGTTTGTGGTCTTCTGCTTTTGAAATTATCTGTATAATTATCCTGCTTAGTATTTTGCTGGGAACTGAAAGAATAGTGATTCCTCTCCAATTATTGCAGTCTGCAAGATCTCCCTTCTTGGGCAATTAGACAATTATTCCTTTGTTCCACTCCGTTGGTGTTGTCCCTGTTTTCCACACTTGTGCAAATAGTGGTTCTAATAGTTCTGCTGCTAGCTCAGGGTTTGTCTTAAATAGCTCTGCATTTAAGTTATCATGGCCAGGATCTTTTCCATTCTTTAACCCTTTGATTGCTGTGATGATTTCTTCTTTTCGTGGAATGCCTGTATTAACACCTAGATCGTTTTCAGCCTCAGGAACATTTAATTGTGTCTCTGGTGGTTCCTTGTTCAGAGTTTCTCTGAAATGCTCTGACCATCTTGTTTCCAGTCCCTCTGCTGTCGTGATGAGATTTCCTTTCTTATCTCTTACTAATGTAATATTGTTTGCTTCTCGTTTGCCGCTGATGATTTTAGTTATTTTGTATACTGTGCTTTGTTCATTTCTCAGTGCTGCCTTTTCTGCCTGATTTGCAAGATCGTCTAGGAAATTCCTTTTGTTGGCTCGGGTTTGGCGTTTAACTTCCTTGTCCAGCTGACTGTACTATTCGCTATATAGTTGCTTTAACGTAGGGGACTTCGCTTCTGTTTTCTTTCTTTTCAATACCTTTCTCATCGTTATGGTGTTAAATGTTTCTGGTGTTATCCAGTCTTGCTTCTTCCTTTCCTTGAATCCCAAGCAAGTGTTCTACTTCTTTATTTCTTACGAGTGCCTGAAAACATATCTTTAAGTTTGTCTAATATTTATTTACTGTTTACAGGCCTCGGGTTTCCCTTCCCTATATGTTATAAATGTTTATACAATACCAGAAAACCTACCCTCTGTTCTATTCTACTGTTCTTAAGTCTTCTATCATTTACTAGACACAGTATCAAGGTCTTTGTCTTGTGTGGACTGACATATACTGTATAATAGGGGAACAACAGAAGTGATTGCGTCATTAATAAGGCTAAGCTGCCCATTGTAAACTTCCGGTGTTGTCTTGCGTTTCGCACTAATGACCGGTCATCAAAAGCATCTTTTCTGGGGATGCCTAGCTGGCCGGAAGGATAGTGTGATTCGCTTGTATAGCTAGGCGGTGTTGTCGTACGGAAGATCCGGGGTTCAAATCCTGGGTAAGCCACTCACGTCTGTTGTTTTTCTGTTGTCTAGTGTTCTACTTCTTTATTTCTTACGAGTGCCTGAAAACATACCTTTATGTTTGTCTAATATTTAATTTCTTTTCCTCAAGCTCTTGTTGTGCATTTATTTCAGCATGAGCTTGTGCATGTGCCAATTTTTTCTCCTCAAGAGCCAATTCATCCTGTCTATTCTTCTCAGCTAATTCTTCTTCTCTCCTCTTCTCAGCCAAATGCAATTCTTCTTCTCTCCTCTTCTCAGCTAATTCTTCTTATCTTCTCTTCTCAGCTAATTCTTCTTTTCTCTTCTTCTCATCTCTATCTAATTGTCTTTGATCTCTGAGTTCATTGGCTGCATAAGTCTTTAAAGCCTTACCCTCCAAACCAAATTCTTTTCCAATCTTTACAAAATACTAGGTGGTAGCCATAATTCACTATTATTGTGACTGCAAATTGTTCAATAACAATGCAAATATTATATAATGAATATGTAAGCTAAGCAATATGAGCAATAATTATTTCACCACTCAAAAGTAATCAACTGCATGCAAATATAGATGTTCTTCTCTTCTTCTTCTTCTTCTTCCGTCCTTAGCCAACGACCGGCAAAGCAGTCAGTGGCCATTACGCCTAGTGGCGTCTTAAGGGCAACAGCAAATAGATTTTCTCTGCCGTTGTTCCCATCACGCCTAATGGCGTCTTTAGGGCAACGACAAATCAATCCGTTTGTTGTTGTTTCCGTAATCAAAGTGACTGGCAAACGGGTGATCAGCCCGTTGGGAAATATAGATGTTAATAGGAGCAAAAAAAGAGATAGGAACAAGATGACAGAATACTGTGACAAGAGCCAACTCAAATGAATACCAAGGATGAAATAAGGCTGAACTATATAAAATGCAGAAAAAATGAAAGAAAATTTAGCTGTACCACACTTATAACAATACACGCACAATTTCACAAAATATATGACATCTAATAACTGAGGAATAGCAAGATGAGTTAACAATTTTACAAACAATAATGCAACATACCTTGTAACTAAATGAAATTACACTCAACCTGACAACAATCACAAACTTACAAAATAACAGGACCTTCACAACTAGACACATAATGAATCTGGTTAATTCATTTAAGGCAGTAATACTCAGCTATGTTCGCCGGCCCCTTAATTTGAAAAAAAATCAGATGCAAATACTAAAGAACGCTTACGAATTCATGACCGTCCAAGGAGGTATGGTGAATTCTAGAGCCCACCAACCAGCCCGTTTAATACAACAACATAGATATACAGAAATACATATAACATAAAAGATTGAATTCTGGCACACGAGATTCTTTAAATCACACGCTTCATGAATCTATAAATATACTTATCTGTATATTTGCCAAAAAAATCCTCATGGATTCAGCCTCCTTCACAAGTAACGATGACACAAATTTAGTATTGACCAGGGTTAGGATTAGAAATGCAGCCAGCTGCCGACATTCACCGCCATCTTGAAAAATTCTGACACGGGCAGCAAAAACGAAGTCCAACGACTTGAAAAATATTTTTCCTTACATTACTCGAACATACTTGCTTCAGGATCCCGGCTTGAGGCCTCCATTGTTGCAAGACAACGAGGAAAAAAAACTGTTTACCCCACTGTTGCTGTCGTTTTTGACGGAGTCATAATAGGTAAATCTATTTAATACTTTTGTCGTTTTTGACGGAGTCATATAGGTAAATCTATTTAATACTTTTGTTGTAAAACTTTGTTGGTCAGAGTTGGATAATTGGGTATTAACTTCTATGACAGGTTGTTTAAAGGGTTATCTTCTCTTTCTTTCAATCGTTGATCTGTCTTAACGATGCTCAGTTTTATGCTGTCTAGGCATGCGCAGGTTCTGGGCGCGAAACGAGAAACTTCCGTGAAGGAGGTTGTGTTTTGGGCTGTCGGACATGATGTCCGTTGTGATTTTCTCTATATCATCATGGGGATTGGACAGTTTTCGATATGACTGAAATGTCAATGTTTTCCCCAGTGATTTTTTGTTAAGTGTTTATCCGGAAGATTCTGTATGAAGGTAAATGACATTCTTATTACTATGCCTTTGGCTGCAGAACATTTGAAGTTATCTATCTGTGAGTGAAGCTCACAGATCTTGAGAGACAGAATTCCTTATTTGCTTCTAGTTCTAGCCAAATGAGACTATGTGTTTTCAGTTGAACATAGCCTAATGATGATGATAAATTATTGTGGACGCCGCATGTTGGCGGTATATATATGTTTAGCATGGTTTAATCGTGCCTGCTAACAAAGGATACACAGCTGTCTACATATTGAGGCCCTGTATTACGGCCAATATTTTTCAGCAAGAGGAAATATATCTGGCGGGCTATGCCAGTTGAATAACAGCCTTTTTTATTATTGCTCCGCAAATTAGGAGCTCGTTTGTTGGACGACAGAGCTAATTAAGTACCTGACGCGCTGAGTCAATGGTACGGAAGCTACATTACATATTGTAACATTAGGACAGATGATGTTTGGGTATGTCCTAGTTGATGCATGATGCAAGCCTTTGATTACCAGACATTTAACTGTCATTCATTATTATGTGAAGTCCTAGATCTTGTTAATTCGACTGTCCTGTTAATGCTACTGTCAGGTTCGTGAATAAATGTTTGAAACGTGCCAGCAGTCTTCAATTCATCATTGACTACTGCATGTGAGTGGATGGGTGCTTTATTGACTTAACTAAGAGCTTCAAGCATTCGCGTTCTCGTCTACACCCACACTCAGCACATCATAATACCAATACCACATATCTACAACATGTACGCTGTTTACTGTGAGTGATCATAGTACCCCTGGCAGTGCCTCACTCTGGTGGCCGCTACATTCCTGGCCGTTACATTTCTGGTAACCTACATCGACACCGCAACATTACACAGTCCAGGTGATAAACGACACGTTCACTCTGCCAGCTTTCACATCACGCATAAACAGTGCATTACACCCACCTCATCTTGGTGAACCTAAAAAAAGTCCTTGAGTCATTCAGTTGCACACCGTTTGAAAATTTCACGAGTTCTTATAACACTTCTGAATATGTCTCAAATCACTAATTTACTGTACGAAGAATTCGATTTTTATGTCTTCTTGTTGCTGCTGTTGTTGTTTTTTTTTTTTCTTTAATGTTTATTTTTATTTACTTTATTTTTAAATTCATTATTATTATTTTTTTTATTTTTTTTTTAATTTTTTTTTTAAATTTTATTTTAAAAACGTACTTTAATTATGATGATTATTGCAAATGTAATATTACTTTTATAATGATAAATGCCTTAATTATGCTTAAAGTAAATGTGAGGATGAAAGGATATAGTATCCATGACGAGAGAGAGAGGAAGGGCAGAATGTCAGACGGGCCTGCGTGCCCAATTCTTAACCCTTTGAAAATAAAGTTCGTTCGTTCGTTCGTTCGTTGCGGGTCTTATTCTTATATTATGAATGTTCATATGTGGTAACCGACTGGTTACTCTGGCCAAGAAGACTGCTAGGGTTGCATATAGAGACCACCGCACACAATCTACATAACAAATGACGTAGTAAAGTCACTAAAGCGAAGTGGCACAAATACAATATATTTAATTTTACTTGAGACGCTGCTCCACGTGTATTTTAAAACAAGCCCATATATATCATGGCTTAACATTTGCAGTCGTTGAAAAGTCTCTGTACCGTCGTAGCTCAAAACACTGTCCTTTGATAGACGTCAAAGTTTTATTAATTCAGACTCACTTGATACACAGAATCCATTCTCCCTTGTAAAAATAGATCTAGTGACATCTCAAAGAAGTATATTGATGCACAAGTGATGGTACATAATAGGGATATGTCACAATATTATATAAATTGCATGAGCTCAGAGACATACGTCCAGTTGCCATAAGCTAAACACATCAAAGTCCTAACAGACGATCTCTGACGTTTGCTGATCCAAACCGTCGCGTCTGCCAATCTATACCCCAAGGCAATGACGTCACTTCCTTTGTTACCCAGGACTACGTAAAATAAACAAACGAGAAGCCTTGTCGAACCATCTAATGATATCGACACAAATGTTATGAATATTACTCATAACACCTGTTGATAGCATTACAAGGCAGTCCTTGTTCTGGAACCCCCAGGGCAAGAGAGGCAGATGTAAGCCAAGAAGCACATGGAGAAGAGAGCTGGAAACAGATATGAAAATGATAAGGAGAACTTGAGATGATGGCACGTGACAGGAGGACTTGGCATGTGTTTGTTGAAGGTCTATGCTCCTTTGGGAGTGGAGGGTTATGAATGAATGAATGAACAATTTATATTACCAAAAAACAAGTATTAACATTTCGTTGCCTTACAACTGCTTTATTCCATCTTACCTGCAGCTAGTTTTGAGAAAACCGCATTAAAAGTTTTTGTGTTAGCAGTTGAAAAGAAGGATGTATCACATTAAAATGAAATTTTCATGATGATCTACCGGTAAATATGTACCTGTAAGATATTGTGTAATATGATAGATTAAACTGTTTTATGTCGATTTATGTTTTGGTTTGGTTGTAAGGACTATCTTCATTGTTTGGTTTGGTTGTAAGGACTATCTTCATTGTTTGGTTTGGTTGTAAGGACTATCTTCATTGTTTGGTTTGGTTGTAAGGACTATCTTCATTGTTTGGTTTTGGTTGTTAGGACTATCTTCATTGTTTGGTTTGGTTGTAAGGACTATCTTCATTGTTTGGTTTGGTTGTAAGGACTATCTTCATTGTTTGGTTTGGTTGTAAGGACTATCTTCTTTGTTTGGTTTGGTTGTAAGGACTATCTTCATTGTTTGGTTTTGGTTGTAAGGACTATCTTCATTGTTTGGTTTGATTGTAAGGACTATCTTCATTGTTTGGTTTGGTTGTAAGGACTATCTTTATTGTTTGGTTTGGTTGTAAGGACTACCTTCATTGTTTGGTTTGGTTGTAAGGACTATCTTCATTGTTTGGTTTGGTTGAAAGGACTATTTTCATAGTTTGGTTTGGTTGTAAGGACTATCTTCATTGTTTGGTTTGGTTGTAAGGACTATCTTCATTGTTTGATTTGGTTGTAAGGACTATCTTATTGTTTGGTTTGGTTGTAAGGACTATCTTCATTGTTTGGTTTGGTTGTAAGGACTATCTTCATTGTTTGGTTTGGTTGTAAGGACTATCTTCATTGCACACGAACAACTCCATCAGTGCACCGATCTCCTCCTTTAGATCACACAGGAAGATTTCAGCCGTGTACGAACTCCGTAGCACCGGCGAGATTTATGGCTTCTTGTCAATTGTGACGAGTAGGGTGTACGTGGGTGGATGTAGAAGATCAAGCAACAGACATACACCGCCCGTCTAGCTCACTGTCTAAGGATTAATACACCAACTCCAACAACCATATCAATCTCCGTGAATATATTATTTCACAAATAAGTCACAATGGGCGCAGGGCCATTACAATCATTGGAGACATAACAAATCCCGAGTATTCTACAATCACTCTGATTCTCGGAATAACTACAGCCACAAAATAAGATACTTCATAAATCCACGGCTCAACTCTGGCCCATTACTCGCGCACTACTATAGACATCCACCCTTCTCTTCTCTACGCTCTTCGCTGTCTCCTGTCTACTGTCTACTCTCTACTGACTCAACTCTCAACTGACCCAACACACATCTCTCTCTGACTGACCCCTTTCATTCGTATTCACTAAACACGTGAAAACCTTCCACACTCCACTGAGCTTCATTCACGCATAACTATAGCTAACAGCTTGTCTTAAGCAATGCTCACAACATTGCTTGTAACTAAAATATTACAACTCAAGCATATCCAACTCACAAGAACTCAAATGACTAATAAACTCCCGCTGGAGCAAGGGAACATGCAAAACACCCTCAGAACACTCCGTGATATCAATTTTTGCCAAAAGGGAAGATGGAAGAAAAAAGTAGTACTACGACGACGCTATGACATCTCATCTTCTTCTTTTTCTTGGGTCCTTACACCCTGATAAAGTTGGTAATGTTGGATTTTTTATTCCCGTTAATGATATCCACCAAAAGGATAAATATAAGTGGATGGAAGCAGACATCATCATCATCAGTGGATAAGATCTCTATGGTGTTGCTTGCTCCACTGTAGTGTATGGAATGTCAACTTGACCTACGCAGTGGTGTGTAGACATGGATTGAGTGTACAATGTGCGAATGATGATAAGGGTTCGTGTTGTTGACAAATGTTCTTTTCTCACACTCATGTATGACTGGAAGTCATCGACACCAACGACTGTGTACCTTTTCTAAAGTTTAATTGGACGTACACACTCGACAGCACAGATAGTGACAAATCACAGGTTGGCATAATACATCATAGTACAGTGGATAAATGGTCTTGCAATGTTACATGGGCACTCATGTAGAATAATTGTATAATGGACTGTCAGTAGCCAAGCACTCAGTATCGCCCATACATATAAATCATCTGACTTCACTGACTGAGCACGTCAGCTTATAAACAATATTTCAGATGGCTTCTAAACCTAATCTCGTTTAGCGACGATTCTCCCACATAATGTTCAGCACATATTTTTTTCATATAATAATATTGAACCGCTGATAAAGGGTTCTCATGTGTAGCAGTGATCTCTGGACTAAACAAGCGATAATACGGGCATCCCCTTTTCTCTTCTTGCAAGTCACTACATGTTTGGATCCAAGATGGCTTCACTCGTGAGCTGTCCTAAAGTTAGTCATTCATAAAACATTGCATTGCTCTGTAGATTTGATCATGAACAATTGACTGCATTCTACAGAATATAGTGCTGCTAGGAATCGAAGTCGTTTTCATCGAGTCAAATATATTCTCTTAGACATTCAAATCGTAACTATCGAAAATGGTGGCTTCGTACGAGAGTTCATAAAAGTATCTTGGATTACCTTGGTATAAGAAATATGAAACTGCCATTCCTTGGCAATACGAATAAACACTGGGGTAAAGCATACACGATAGGTTTAGACGACTATCACTTTCCCCACAAATACTGAGATCACTTTTTTCCCGGCGACAGGCCGACATAGGAAAACACACAGGCCCTATCAGGACGAAGCCAAATCACACCACACTCTAGCGACACATCCGCCGAATAGCCTTTGACCTCTCTAGAGACAACAGAACATATAGTTCGACTTAGATATGTAAAGATATACAGATATAAGACAGACTCGTCCTACTCAGACAAACAATACACATAAATTCAGGCCATAGATATTCTGAAGCAAGAACAATCTATTATTACCCAAACAACGAATAAATCGCAGTAAAATGGATTCATCCGCGGAGTTTGATCGAAAGAGCCGACACAACTTTCAAGGGAAGTAACTCAATAATGACTTTCCCTTAAGCACTAAAAAATTACCTATGTATAATATTGTAAGATATCAAAGACTGCACGTAACAGTCTTACCACACCTCCCGGTGAAAAAAAAAAAAAATGGAACATTTTTTTTTTTTTTCTTTTTTTTTTGGTTGAATTACTTTATACGGATTTTACGTTCGCAAGAGTCGAGGTTAAGCGCATGATAATCGCTCGGAGATTGCGAAAAATTTTTTTCAAAGCGCGGTGTTAAAGTTATGGATTACAGATGAAAAATTTGCCAGGAATTTTGAGGGCAGAATGACTCGCTAATGGCTTGAAGAGCGACTCTGGGTGAAAGTACTGAATAATGTATCGGTTGTCTATAAATAGAGCAACTATTTTCTTTCAAAGCTGAATATTGCGCAGATCATTAATATCAATGGTAATATTGTTTTATCAAAGGCCTGGATGATTTTCTGGTTGTACACACCTACGGCCGAAAAAGTATATTGGCATCATTTCGCTATTTTTATGGGATTGTTTATGATTAGGGCAACTAAATGCAGGATCAATACATAATCATGTAGGGTAATTGCACACTCGTTCGGGGTGAATAAAAATTCAGTGACCCCCATACCTATGAGACCGCCTAATATTAGGTTAGTACTTTAACTCATTATGGAGTGGCGGTTTGATCATTTTTACAAATGTATCAATCTACATGATATATTTTTACAGGAAGGTGCCTTAATACATAAGTACGACATATCAATTCTCCGGCAATGAACCGCTACATCAATCGTAAGTAATTACCGGAATGGGATCTGGTCAATTCATGATTGATATTAGGATGTCTTACAATAGTCGAAATTATCTGATGTTCGCAAGAATGTGATAGAAAGCACCTAATTGATACTACCCCTGGGACAATGATCCAGAGAGTCTAGCCATATCAGAAGTTTGCCTCTTCAGAATATCTTCATCTGCTGACAGTCTTAAGTGCTTTATGGTTAATGAAATGTGAGGCGGATCCTACCACTCATCAACTGTTGTCTGATCCTCGACAATGTTCGCATAGCTAAAACGATAACTCTATTTAAATAGACATCATAAGAATCGTCTGCTCCCAAATTATAGTTATTTGGCTGATACATACGAGCTCTTGCATATTGTTCAGATGTACTGGTTGATATTTACTCTGCTCACGAATAGCTGGCACAGTGAATGAATTGATAGCAGGTTGAAGAGCGTTGAATATCGACAGTAGACCTCGAGTGGTTCATTCTTTTGTTTATAGCAGTTAAGAGGTGGGGGGTTGGGTCGGTTTTAATCTATAACTATGAAATGTGCGTTCCTACCTAGAAGGAAGTTGCAGTCATGTTTTAGTTTTTGAGGATCGACTAAAACCATAGCTGTAATAGCTCGACGGTCCCTATTTTTAATTTTTTTAAAACCGAAGACAAATTAATGTTCCTGTTCTGCCGCATTAGGTTTTATGGGAATGGATGGTTACGATTACAGGTTATGCAGAGTTCCAGAGTACTCTTGATAAGGGTGGGTGGGGGGTCATTAGTGCCGCTCACAAAAATGGTGCCAGTGGTATGGAAGGTTCACTCAACTACGAAGAATAGAAGTTGTGATTCTGTATCTTTAGTGGGGTAGCACTGAAGTAATAGGTGGTGGTTTGTGGTGTTAAAAACAGTGTTTTAATTGCTTATTGTAATGTGAGCATTGGCAGACATGCCTTCCTGAGGGACCAGTGTGGACCACATTAGGTGCGGATACCTGTTTCTTTAGGAAGTGTGTTGAGAGGTGCCCATTGATTGAGGATTAGATTCTAGTGGTAGGTTTTTCGAATAGGGAAATCTGCCATTAAAACCTGATATACTAAGAGTCTCTGAACAGGACTAATCAGATCTATACCTGTTTTTTAGTCTTAGGGATTGAGTAATGTTAAAGTATCACTTATAGTTTATGTCTCTGGTCTTTAGTGAAACATCTTAGGTGCATTGTTGCTCTGACCGAAAAGATCTTTATTCGAGTCGCGCTTAACGTCCATAAACGTACCAACAGGCTCCGTATCGCGTGTCGTACAAGGGTGGCTTAGCACATAGGGAAAGTTTGTTTGGGTGGGCGTTCGCCCTTCGGTGGGTTTCCTAACAGATAGGCTTGGTTTTGCTCACCGCAATGAAATTTACAGAAATTTAAAAAGTGTGCTAATTACTATTACTCTACAGTAAACTGAATTGTGAGGGTTTTCGCAAGTATCAAGGTTTGAAAAGTTACAGGATGTCTTTCAGATATTGCAATGACATCTGAGTATGAATCTGGATTTGCATGGGATGCGTTCACTACGTATAGCGGTACCCTTA
Source organism: Oreohelix idahoensis (assembly GCA_024509875.1). Taxonomy (NCBI): domain Eukaryota; kingdom Metazoa; phylum Mollusca; class Gastropoda; order Stylommatophora; family Oreohelicidae; genus Oreohelix; species Oreohelix idahoensis. The sequence goes on from JAMPIV010013179.1 coordinate 21,213, forward strand.
GATTGGAATGCATAAGCATTTAAAATGATTCTTGTAGAATGCATTCCCGTACTTTATGGGTTTGGGTTTTACATATGGCATTCGTTGGATAACAGGTACAGAAGGATTCGCTTGAATGCGCCACTACAGAAGGATTAAGGAGATGGGGTGTGAAATGCTGATGTGCGATTCTTCTTGGATAATGGTCTTAGGGTGTTTTTGGGAGTTAGATCTGAAAATGTTAGCCTGTGACAGGTATTGTTGGTTCTTTCAATGGCCGCGAAGTTTCTCATATAAACGTAAGTTTTATGTGGCATGTTAACCGCGTCCTAGGGTTTAAGTCAGATTCGGGCATAATACGGAATCGTGGATGCTGAGAAGTTTTACTGGTGGCGTTTGAGTCATATTAAAGGATGTTGTGCAATGACAAATTCAATTTGGTAATTGAAATTCCATTGTTCCATGTGGCTAAGCTTGGTGTTGTGGAGGTGCACGAGATATAAACCCCTTGGGTCTGGTGGGGACTGTAATAAACGTGTGTCTAAGTTGCGTGATTCGGGTTTGTTTAGGCCACGCGTTCGATGTTCATCAAGCAAATAGACATATATCCTTTACTGCGACTCAAATCACTACCTGATATGTGTTGGAAGGTGGGGGGAGTATCAAAAAAAATAACAAATAGATGTAATACCCCATGAAATTTTGATTGATTTGGAAGTCGGTAAGTAGCTCTCCACCAGTAATGCATAGTTGCATAGGTATTTCGACTGTCGAGTACTTTAATGATTGAGAGAATCAGAAACCTGGTATGTATATGATTTGACTTGACTTGTTCGTTTCATAATTGCTCTCCACATAGGGTAGGAACCTCTAGGTGAGACATCTTGTTATTGTCTTTTTTTGCAACATAGCTAAACTTGTCGTGGTCTCCTAGAGCTGAAGGAGGTAGAGATATGAGGAGGAATGGTCAGCGATTATGACAGTTTCAGAGAGGAGTTTTTGAGACATGCCTTTCTCGAATGTCTAAAAGCTTTAATCGTATAGGCTCGATTACCTTGTAATTTGTTGTTCCCTTGTAGGAATTCCGAGGTTCCTTCTCAGATGTGCTTGAAAAGTTACAGAATGTTTGATAGGTTATAGGATAAGGTTCTAACCCTTAAGTAGGAGTTCATGGTCAGTGGTGTTAGAACAATGTCATGGTTCAATGACATGACGTTGTGTGGTCTTTCAGTTATACAGGGTTCGATGTCAGTGAGTAAGACCCCACATCCTGTAAAATGTTTGCAAACATAGTTGATAAACTTTGTTTCGCGTGTCTGATGTTCCTAGAGACAATGAATCAGTTGAGGTGGACCCCCACTAACCGTTGTAACATCGTTGGTTCACCTCGCTAGAATTCGCAATGAATTGGTATAGTGTGGGGAAGATGAGGAAGGCTCTTGGGGACCAATGAAAGAGGGGACCCCCCCGAATGGGATCATTGGAAGACAGGATGAGAATTAGAGGAAGATTTACATCTGAAAGAAAACACCCTCGTGCATGTTCTCATCATTCCTGTATATGTCCACGGACAGTGTCGATGAGTAATGACCATGTTGTTACTGGAGAGACGGAATTGTCCGTTTTGTTGCTTGGGCTGAAAAGGGAACGTGGGTTTTGGGTTTGCAAATAATCCGGTACGTTCATGGAATTCATCGTAAGCATATTGATGTTGGAAGGTTTTTTTGCTTCCCATTAATGACAATTTATCGACAATATAGTCGACATCGGAAAATTTTCGATATTTATATCGTACGGACCTTTCCAAGAAAATAAGTAATCTGTTTTTCCCCTACAAGGGTAGTAATACAAAATGCTGCTTTGTCACAGGTCACCAGGGACAAAGTTGTTCGTAAGCATCTCTTCTTATTGGCAAATTGCCTTGCCGGCTGTTTTACAGATTCAGAAGAAGAAGTTGCTAATTTGCATGTTTCGATACTTTTTCGTCTCAACGCGATGACATATTCGTAGGATGACTTTGTGTCATCGTCAATATTGTCAGATGTTCTGAGATCGTGAAGCAACGACATAGGGCCACGCGGACGCGCGCCAAAGACGAGTTCAAAGGGAGAAAATCCCGTATGTTCATTGGGTACCTCTCTGTAAGCGAAGAGGGCCGCAGGTAAAACTCTGTCCCAGTCTTGAGGATGATCCTCAGTTATCTTCCCCAGTAAGTTTTTAAGTGTTCTATTAAGGCGTTCGACCATACCATTAGACATTGGATGGTAGATACTACTTAAAGATCTATCTATCTGCAGGGTAGACATTACTTGAGACATGGTATCTGATATTAGTTGGGTGCCATGGTCTGACAATATCTCTCCGGGGAACCCCAGACGAGAAAATATAAGCCAAAGAGCATCTGCAATATCAGCAGTAGTAATGCTCTTCAGAGGGATAGCCTCTGGCCAACGTGTGTGCACATATCAACACACGTCAAGATAAACTGATGTCCTCTGGCAGACTTGAATATTCTCCTTAAATGGACCAATATTGTCTCTATGGCCATGATTTTTTTGTAACGGCCCCCGAATAGTTCGAACTATGTGGAAATGTTACCCGTCCGCCGCCTGCCCTGAACATTGGGTGCAGCATTGCCGTGGACCTTTGGATTTAACTTCCTGACATACTTTACAAGATCGACAATAAATCCGTATGTCCTTGTTTACCAATGGCCAAAAGAAAGCCGCAAGGACTCTTGACTTAGTAAGGGAAAAAACCCATGTGTCCAGCACACTGAGAGTCGTGAAGCGTGCGTGGCATGCAAAAAATTTTAACTCTCAAAAACCACTCCCTTGGGAACCAGGAGTTTGCTGAGAGAACCATTACTCCAACGTTAAATGGAGTCTTGAACCATACGAAACATGGAGTACGAGCCTATTTTGACACAACATCCTCGTACAAGTTACGCACTATTCTTTGGGTAAGTCTCCTACGATTACTTACGACTTTGTTCCTTTATTCGGATCACCCTTTACTAGTTAGTTGCAAGAATGGTAATGAAGAATGAAGAATTTCTTCAGAGTGGGATCATCTTCTTGCTGTTTTATAAACGAGTCACGAGAAATTACCAAGGGATTATCTTGGTTATGCACTTCATTATCTTCAATAGATGAAGTTTGAGGCACATTAAGAGCCTGAGCTCTAGTGACTACAGCGTTAGCAATCTGCATGTTTTGCCTTTCCCACGTGGAAATTTGTTGCGGAGTGCATTCCTTGACTCCATGAATGCGACCGATGATGAGGTCAGCGATCGGATTCGGAAGAAGACATGCGTGTACATCTCCTGTAAAGAAAGGAGTAGCAATCCTAATGATAGCAGTAGAGTATTTCTCTAATGTGCCGCCAAATGTTACACATTTGACTACTTGTCCAGTGGCACGGGAAGGATCTACGAGTGGCTGCCTAACACCAATTGTGGTGCATCCAGAATCAAATAGCACAGAGACTGGATTGTTATTCACTAAACCCTTATGTAAGACAAGAGAACCTCTTCCATCATGCGCGACTGATGCTGGAAGAGCAGGAAGAGGATGGCCACAGCCTAAAGTAGACACTGTGGTTGGCTCAAATAACGTTTTGCATTGGGGGCACTGAGATGCTCTCCCAAAATCAAAAGCGGCACATGCCATATTACTAGCATCATTATTATCTTTACTCTGTTTATAGGCTTCATGGGACTCTTGTTGTACAGAGTTTGCCTGAAAATGTGGTTTATGTCTTTTGTTTTGAGATCTACCTCGGTTATTATCACCTCTGTTGTTATTGTTACCTCTATTGTAACCCCTATTTGGGTTTGAGTCATAGTTCCCTTGGTTACCATTATCATATTCATTATAATGAGTATCTCTGTAATTATGATCTTGTTGACTCCAAGACGGATAACCCTGATATTTTCTATAATTACTTCCTCTACGGAAATTCCTATAATTATGACCACCCCTGTGTCGAGAGCTATCAGGTCGTCTCCAGTTCTTTGAAGAAGAACCCTGAAATGATTGGTTACCTTGGTTTTGATAACTATTATGGTTACCTTTTTTATCAAATCTGTTTTGAGGTCCCTGAAATCTGTGTGAATAATTGGGATTGTATGGTGTTGCTGAAGCAACTGGCATACTCTCCTTAATCTTAGTGTTGCCAAAAGTCACGTCGGGGTGTGCAGTGACATATTGGGAACAATATTCTTCCTTTTCTTTTAGAGATTTGGGTTTACGCTCATGTATAAATTCAAGGAAAGGTTTGTTCACACATGACATAATCTTATCTCTGAGCAACAAATCCATAAGTCCTTCATACGTTTTTTCTGTTTTTGGAAAGCTCAATCCAACGATCAACTGTGAGACGTGCCTTTGCAGTGAATTCTGAGAATTCTACACCCGTCTCAGGTACCATCGTCTTAAATAAAAGGCGATAGCCTTCCTCACTTAGCTGATATTTTTTTTTTTATCAAAGCCGCCCTAATGACATCATAATTATCCTTATCTGCTTCTCCTACAAGGCATAATCTAGTCAAAGATTCACCTTTAAAGTTTTCTGATAATTGATTAGCGTATTGTGATTTATCCACATTATGTGTACGACAAGAACGTTCAAATCTATCCAGCCAGAATGTAATATCGTCACTGGACTGATTGAACGGTGGAACCTTAACCTTGTAAGTAGAAGGTTTACCATTACCACTAGATGCCTGATTAACATTACTCATACTTGTCAATCTCAATTTCTCCAACTCAAATTCATGTTCTCTTATTGCTTTTTTCTCTTCAGCATCTAATCTTTTTTGTTCAGCCTCCCTGTCTAATCTTTTTTTGTTCAGCTTCCCTGTCTAATCTTTTTTGTTCAGCTTCCCTGTCTAATCTTTTTTGTTCAGCTTCACTGTCTAATCTTTTTTGTTCAGCTTCCCTGTCTAATCTTTTTTTGTTCAGCTTCACTGTCTAATCTTTTTTGTTCAGCCGCAGCTTCTCTTTCTAATTTTTTTTGTTCAGCTTCAAATCTCCTTTCCTCCACCTGCATCTGCAATTTCTTTTGTTCAGCAGCAGCCTCAGCTTCTCTTTCTAATCTTTTCTCTTCCGCCATAGCTTTTCTTTCTTCTGCAGCTAATCTTTTCACTTCTGCCATAGCTCTTCTCTCTTCTGCAGCTAATGCTTTGTCATATTGAGCAACTGTGCCCATTGTTCTAATTGTTGACCAGTCTTATCAAGGGCTTTCCCTTGTGTAATGAAGTATTCTAATGTAGACATGATGTCTAACAATAATACTAATCACCTGAAATAATAATAATACCACAAGTTCTCAATGACTTGATTAATCAGTATACTATCCCAATATCTGTGGGTCACAAGCCTTTAATAAGGTCTTGTATAATAGTAATAATAATCAGGTACTGGTTTATACCATAATCCAAGTGCAGTGCACAGGCAATTGTGTTTTTTTACATATTCCTATATAAAACATTTGTCCATCAACAGAATTCATAATGTACAAATAGGACTGCGAATACAAGAACGTTTGCAGAAATACAAATAATTCATCTAGGGAAATCTATGAAAATAATCACTCACTCTGCAAAGAATAACAACACAAATGACGTCACAATATATGAATTATAAATTGTGAATAGAACTGANAGATAGTAAAGGGTAGNCNANNANANTANANANANNTCNANANAAANNTAAAGAACAAAGAAATATTACAAAAAATAACAATAATTACAGTCTTTACAGCTAACACAAAAGCAACAGTTGTCGCAGCAAATTTTCAATCAAGAAAATTGCACCTATAGAAAACGCCCACAACGGACCCTCTATGACGTGGGATATTCTGTTTGTGAGGACGCGCCGCCCAACCTAACACACAACCCCGCTGTAAACATAGAAACTATAACATACTATACAAACAAATAACATGTAAACATAAATTATAATATAAATTATGTGTATGATAGTATGTGTTGCAAAATAGGCTCAGTTTTACAGTAATGGCAAAGTTATTTTTATGAAAATAAACAAACTGCCACTTTATTTTAATTAAACATTCTGGCCTTAAATGCTAACGTTCATATATGGAAAACAAGAAGATCCATCGATGAAAATAGGACTTCTTAGTACACACATACTGTCTTCCTGTTAACATTGACAAGAATTGATCCAACTGTTCTGTGAAACTCTGTAATGTCTAATGCAAACCTGTCAACAACGCTGACCTCCAGACATACATTCATTGACAGGTCAACGGGACGAAGCTTGGTGTTGAAAAGAGTCACAATACTGACGAAGTGTGTGACAGAACAGGAAGACCTGCTGCCTAAACCCAATACTGATTCCAAGTGAACTTGTCGTAGTCAGCCTCAGAAAAGGTCACCAGTTGATAGGTGATTGCTTAGCAGGATTTGTAATTGAGTTCCCTGTACTTTGACTTCCACACAAAACTGTCTATAACGAGGATCAAACCCAGATTGACTAGCTGGTCATCAACATCAGTTGATAAGATCTTATGGTAATGCATTTGCCTCCACTTTGTGTATGGAATGTCAACTTGACCTACGCAGTGGTGTGTTGCGGTTGTCTAGAATGATATCCGTACACCAAAAGCTGACGATACTGTGATAATTATCTAATGTGTGATGGAAGCAATGACAAATTCATTTTCTTCATCAGACATGGATAAGATCTCGTATGGTGTTGACTTGTGAACCACTCTAGTGTATGGAATGTCAAGTTGACCTCGACAGCAGCAGTGGTTGACAAAATCAAGGTTGGCAGTAATACAATCATTGTACATGGATAAATGTTGCAAGTTGTTGACAAGCATCATGTATCTTTTAATGAGTTGATTAAGTGGATTCAGTGTAGCAAGTTTGACAAAATCAGAAATTTCTTTTCTCAATGAGCAGGGTTCATTAATTACAATATTTGTGGCGACTAGATCAATGTAAAGCGCGGACGTAACCAATACGACTGTGTACCTTTTCTAAAGTTTAATTGGAAGTACACACTCGACAGCACTAGATAGTGACAAAATCACATGTGGTTAGGCATCTTAATATACGATCAATAGTACAGTGGTGTCTAATTAAATGGTCTTGCAGCAATGCGGTTACATGGGCACTCATATGTGATAGGAATAAGTTGTAATGGGACTGTCAGTAGGCCAAAAGCAATCTCAAAGTATCGCCCATACATATAATCATCTGACTCTTTAGCACTCTGAACTGAAGCACGTCAGCTTTATAAAACATGGGTCATTATTTCAGATGGGCTTCTAACACTAATTCTCGTTTTAGCGACGCGATTCTCCCACATAATGTGTCTCAGCACATATTTTTTTTCCTAATAATATAGATATTGAAACCGCTGAAAAAGGTGGCTTCTCATGTGTATAGCAGTGATCTTGGACTATAAACTTAAACCAATAAGCGATATAATACGGGCATCCCCCTTTTCTCCCTTCTTGCAAAGTCAATAACCATGTTTGGATCCAAGTATGGGGCTTTCACTCAGTGTGAGCTGTCACTTTCACGTTTTGGATACAGATATAAATGAATCCTCGTCCTAAAGTTAGTCATAGGAAATTCATATAAACATTGTCATTCAGGCTCTGTAGATTTTTGATCATGGGGGAAAACAATTGGGGGGACTGCATTCTACAGAATATAGTGCTGCTGCTAGGAATCGAAGTCGTTTTCATCGAGTCAAAATATATTCTCTTATTGAGCACATTGGCGTCAACTTCGTATTCAGGATAGTCGAGGTGTTATCTGAATCAAGAAGTTCTTATGAATCTTTGGATTACCATTGGTTAGTAAGAAGAAATATGCAGTAAAACTGCCATTCCATACAAAAAAGAATATGCAATACGGAAATAAACACTGGGGTAAAGCATACACGATAAGGTCTAGGACGGACTAACACTTTCCTCCACAAAATTCTAAATATGTATACACTTTTTCCGAGCGGACCCTCGGACGCCCGCACAGGCCGACACATAGGGAACTGGGACAAACACCACCAGTCCTATCACCCTAGCGGCGAGATGACGCTGATTGAAGCCGATCACAATCGACAGCCATCCACGTGCCGTCACACCACATCTCTAGGACTACATGCCGCACCCGAATAGGCCTTTGACGGACTCTGACTCTAGAGGGGACAACAGAACGATTATTAGTTTCGACTTAGATTATGTAAAGACTTATACAGATATAAGACAGACTCGTCCTACTCAGACAAACAATACACATAAATTCAGGCCATAGATATTTCTGAAGCCTGTTTCTACAAGAAAGAAAACAAGTCTATTATTACCCAAACAACGAATATACTAAATCGCAGTATAAAATGGATTCTATTCATCCGCAGGAGTTTGATCGAAGAGATGGCACTATAACGTTTCAAGGGAAAGTAAACTGTTACCTTAAATAATGACTATTCCTTCTCCTTAAGCACTAAGAAAAACCGAGTTTACCTATGTATAATATTGTAAGATATCAAAGACTGCACGTAACACACCCCAAACTGACAAAGCAGTCAGTGGCCATCACGCCTAGCGGCGTCTGTCCCCATTTTGCTCGATCGGTGGCCACCCTTCGTGCCGTGCCCCATCTCTGGTTCATGCTTTGCATCTCATCCTCCACTGTTCTCCGCCAGGTTGTCTTTGGTCTGCATCTCTTTCACCGTCCTTCAGGGGTACACGCTATGACATGGAAGGGGATAAAACACATTCACGAAAGACATTAGGAAACAACACAAAATATGACAGAAAACTTGCAGCTTGGAAGAATCAATATTAGAAAATAACAACAAAATGTATTAGACTATATAGAATAAAGAACACGATTTACAAAAATTATAACCCACATGGGATTTGAACCGGGTATTCATTTATGTCTCCTGTTGTCTTTTCTATGTGTTCCTTGGTCTACCCTGTACCTGTCTTATCCTGTTTTCCTCTTTTTCTTCTTCTTCTTGTTATTCTTTTTCTTGTTCTTCTTCTTCTTGTTCTTCTTCTTCTTCTTCTTCTTCTTCTTCTTCTTTTTCTTATTATTCTTCTTCTTCTTCTTCTTCTTCTTCTTCTTCTTCTTCTTCTTTTTCTTCTTCTTCTTCTTCTTCTTCTTCTTCTTCTTCTTCTTCTTCTTCTTCTTCTTCTTCTTCTTCTTCTTCTTCTTCTTCTTCTTCTTCTTCTTCTTCTTCTTCTTCTTCTTCTTCTTCTTCTTCTTCTTCTTCTTCTTCTTCTTCTTCTTCTTCTTCTTCTTCTTCTCCTTCCTCTTCTTCTTCTTCTTCTGCTTCTTTTTCTTCTTCTTCTTCTTCTTCCTCTTCTTCTTCTTCCCAAATACAAGCAAAGTCCACTAGAGTGAAGAAAATATAAAGTGAACAGCACAGTCAGATGAGCAAGCAAATAAAACGTCAAACCCGAGCTTACAAAAGGAAATTCAAAGACAACCGTGCAAGACAGATAGAAGAGGCAGCACTGAGTAATGAACAAAGCACCGTGTACACAGTAAACACCACGAAGACATGCGCACCACCATAGCGGGTGGACGCTGGAATTTGATTGGCCACATCTTCAGAAGAGACCTTGAGTCCATCACCAGAACTGGCATGCTATAGATCCCAGAAGGAAAGTGAAAGAGAGGCCGGCCCAAAGAAAACACAAAAACAAAGGAGACCCGTGGAAGCAGTGATGCACAGCATGAACCAGACCTAGGGCAGCACGGGAAGAATGGCCGGCGGCCGAGCAAAGTGGAGACAGTTCGTTGCTGTCCTACCAGAAGCCAACAAGCGATGTCTTCACTAATTACTTCGTCAGTCAATGACCAAGGAACAAAGAAGATTATTAAATGACTTCTGAACATCTGCTTAAGCGACGCCCAACATATGAGTAACATAGAAAGCACATATAACGGTAACAAGTACCACTCCTTAAAAAAAAACTATGGAGATACAAACAGACTCAAGCTGACCACAGCTTTCTTTGAAAATATTCAAGTAGACATCCGTGTGTGTACGAAGAAATTATATAAATTGTTATGTTATAGGTCAGTGTAAGGTCCGGCCTGCTCAACGCATGACCGCAAATGAGGCACCAATTTTTGTTACCTCCTGTAACGTCAGTTTAATGAGCATTTTAGATTATTTTTTTCAGTAAATAAACAATAAAACATATTAGTCAAAAGTCCAAATAACAGTTACGGCTCTATATTCTGACATTTGTATCATGTATGTAGCGTTCGATTGGCACAGTGGTTAAAGCACTGACCTCTCGCTGCAAAAACACCGGGTTCAAAACACGGGGTTGTCACGCTGCAGTCTACCCAACTGTAAAATGGGTACCGACTCTGAGTCGGGGAAGGCAAAGGCAGCGAGGAACTGGAACTAGTCACCCCCACCTCGCGAAGCTGGAACTAGCACAGTGAAAGCTGTAACACCTAACTTCAATACGGCAGTATCTGTTACAGGAATAACTTTTTAACATGTATATCCAATAAATTATAGTGGTGAAATAAAGATATAAAAATAGGGAGTGCCTTTTCATCTAAAAATAGGGGGTGATATATATATATATATATATATATACATCAATGATTTGTGTTTGATCAGTTCATATATTTCTCTGATCATAACACGCACAATAGACGTAAGCTACGTCTTTCTAACGAGTGTCGTAAGCTTCCTTAACCCGTTGGTGAATTGCAGAACATCTTACTTTTGTCTTGTTCGCTATATGTGATATTCTTATGATCATTCTGTATGCAATGGAGTCATATCTGGAGTCATCCTTATATGACCACCGGCTAAGCAAAATGCTATAGTATACAGATGTGGAAATGAACCTCTGTCTGTGAGGCTAATTATACCCTCATTGACTCTTGAAATCATCCACACACTTCCAGGGATTCCCCCTGTGGAGGAACATGTTGAGAACTCATCGTTGCACATTAAGCATGAAGGAGTCACTTGAGCCACAGACGTAACTCTGGCTTTTACCTGGTTGGCTGCATGCATGAGGATTTCGCTGTCGACCCATGTTAGGCAGAGGAGCTGGGAAGAGACTCCGTAGGACTTGACAATTCTTTAGGCGAGCCCAGAACCAGAGCACAATATTTGACATCTGCATATTTTGAGAGCCCTCTTGGATGGCGGGGAATACATAGTGTGCCACGAACTTCTTCCTACAAGCTTCGGACCAGATGTGATGATCCTTTAAGTACAAGCCAAGCTGGAGAGACTGTTGCTTATGATTTCACCTCATCATGTTTCAGAATGGCGGAAAAGCCACAGGAAAAGCTTAGATCTACAGTGTAGATAATACCAAGGAATCTTCAACTTGGTATTGGCTGCGAAAGAGCGAGAAGCCCAGCAGCCTTAGTTAAACACCAGCAACATCATCATCATCACTCTGTTAAACCATGACTGATTAAATTTATTACAAGAATTTGAGTAATTCAGAATTTTGTTCTCGTTTACAGGCAGCGGTTGAACTCGTTTTGAATGGGAAAATGATAGCGACAATTTGGGCTGAGAGTATCCCTTACTGGGCGTCTGCTTCTAACACCGCCATCTTGAACATGGAGACTGGAGATCAGGTCTGGCTGGTGCTTCTCAGCAGAGCGCCCTATCTACATGGTTACATGTACACAACTTTCTCGGGCTATTGCCTCTATCGGGGTATTTGACGAAGGCTGGGAGCACACGTGGGACGCTACGACTCGCACTGACAAGATCGTGAACAAGTCACCTGAAATAGTCGTAGGCAAAGGGGAAAGAGTATCCTTGAATGAAATAAAGAATGTAGAAGGAAGCGGATTAAAAGAGAAAGGACACGTGACAGAAGATCAGGGAAGAATAGGGGATGTTGACATCGAAGGCGTAGCAGACGATACTATGAACGCCGGGAAGGAGAGTTTGGCTAACAGAAAAGATAAAAATGATAATGAAGTCATAGTGCAGGTAATAATAGATAATAATAACATTCAAAAAGCGTACCACGTGTCTGACAAAACCAATAAGCAAAGCAAAGAATTTGGGCTCGATTGCAATGAAACCCCCAGAATCAAAACTCACAATGGCGGTTCCCGTAGAAGAAATAAAACTAGGTCTAAATTTGGCCAGAAGAAAACAAAGAACTCACAAAAAATCAGAAACCATAACAACGGACTTGTAACAACGGATAACCACATCGGCAATCCGGATACCTCTGGTAATTTTAGTACCGACACTCATTCCAGTAAAATGTGCGACAAAGACGCTATCGTTTTGTCTACAAATCTAGACAAGTGTGACTTTGTTAACAACAGCCATCTTAACGGAAGCTGCAGAATTACTTCATCAACCCCGCATCCAGAGTCAGCGGGAAAGGGGAAACAATCTGGTGAGACTTCCTCCAGGAAGTTCATCTCCCAGAGAAGTAAAGACAATAAAGAAGCAACTTCCGGTTGGATGAAGAGTGCGAGTAGCGATAACAGCGTAGCCTTCACATTAGATGTTCTTTTTTGTATTGAGAGTATTATTCTAATGCACTTTCTTCGGTAGTTCTTGTCGAAAGGATCTTTGCTGTTCCAGGGAGGTCATAGAAGTCCTTTTCCAAGACTAGTCTTTACAGTGACGTAACTACAATCAAAGGGGCCTCCCGGCACAATTAAATCGGGCCCTTCTTATAAATGTCTTGCCTTTCATCCACGGTCACTGAGCATTAGCTCTTGGTGATTCTCCTTACACAATGGACTCAGCAACTATAATTGATCGACGGCATATCTGATTAAGCTGTGTACCTTCTGTGCTTCTCTATAGTGCGGAGTGCTGGAGAGTAACAGAGAAAGAAATGTTGAAATTGTCCTTTTCCGATCGATCAAAGTGGAAGCAGTGTGTTGCTGCCCTACAAAACGCCACCAGGCGTGATGGCCACTGACTGCTGGGGCAGTCGGCGGCTAACGATCAAAGAAGAAGAGATATCTGTATAAAAATGTAACTACTTCATCATTATCATCATCAGATTCCTTCAGCTCCATAGGAAGCAAGGCCTGCAACAAATTTGTACCAGTTCCTCCTGGAATATGTCGTCTGCTCAAGCAAATATTGTAAGCAAAGTATTTCCTTTTAAGTGCTAGGAAGAAGTCATTTTTGTTGCTTCCAAGATCTTTCCCTACCTGCTTGACCCCTTTCATTTCTGTTACCAGAAGGCGGGAAATGCTATGACTTTAACACAGGAACTAAGGAAATTAATTATATATAAATATACATATCAAGGCGAGGGATCCTTCAGATCACTACTTCCCGGGGTCCACACACATACCGGGTCTTCCATGACGTGCCTGGTCCACCCAGGTGGTAGTTACGCCACTGAGCCTATTATTATGGTTTCGTCATGCTAGCTGAAAGATATTAGTAGTCCTTAGTATTTACCAACTCTGCACTATAGTTCGTACACCGAGTTATAATTTTTTTGGCCTGGCATATTGCGCAATAACTCAGACTTTTGACTGTGGTTGAAAGATGCGTGCCTCAATCGATAATAATTTTCAGAATTTAGTATTTATCAACGCTGCAAGAGAGGTCATACGCAGAATTATCATTGTGAACTGGCAATTTCGCAGTGATATAACCCAAGGATTTTTGCCTATGGTTGAAACATGGATACCTCGGCCGATAGGCATTATATAGTTCTTTTCATGGCTTAGTATCTTGAACGCTGCACTACTCTTCATACGCAGAGTTTTCTTTGTGGAAAGGCAATTGTCGTCTGATATAACCTAAGGGCTTATGTCTACGGTTGGAAGACGAGTGCCTCGCCCAACCCCTCACAGGAACAAACAAGAATTATCGCACTAGCAGTTTCATGTTTGTTGTTCTAATATGTTGTGTAAATATGATATTGTGTACAGTTTATGAATTTTTGCTACATATTTAACAAATATTTGTTGCCATAACTTTGTGATTAGATTACGTTATTTCATATCGCTGGGTTTTTTTTAAACCTTATCTACTACAGTGGTTCTCAAATTGGGCCATTTGGCCCCCACAAGGCTGTATTATATTTCTAGGAGGCCACAGTAAGATCGTAAATACCCTTTTCCGCAATTAAAAGCGACTTTGAAGGGGTCACAGAAGTAAATGAGGCTCAAAAGGGGTAGGGGGGGGCTATAAAGAAAAAAAAAAAGGATGAGAACCACTGATCTAGTACATATATGCAGTGTCGGCTCTTGGGCGATGAGAGTGGTGCCGCCGCAAATAGCGCCATCTTTGGGGTGGGGTTGCCAAAAATAATTTTAAGCAAAAAAAATTGTTTATCAAAATTTTAAAAGACCAGTTAAAACTAGATTGTTTGGGAGTTTAAAGTACGAAATATTTTTATATTTGTTGATTTATTATCTTAATAAAAGTTTGTCGGTTACTGCACGTCAATATATTTTTTTCTTAGCCAGCGGCACTCGGGCTTTCAGCAAATCGGCCCAATGACATGTCATTGCGAGGCTGGAGAACCTGTAGACTTTCCTTCCAACCAGGTCAGCAGCTTCGCTCCTACCCATCCACAGATGGTTTATCTCAGGAGCCGTTCAGGTTATGCAGTCAAAATCCAGGTCGATGACACTCCCTTTCAAATGCCCACGCCTGGGCTTGAACCTTGAACACCTGATCGCCAGCGCAATGTGGTAACCATTACACCAGCGCTGCATATATATATATATATATTCGAACCTAGAACATCCAGGCCGCACAACAACAAAAAATAATAATAATGATGCATATTACCAGCATACCAGATGTAGCGAGAGAAAGATAACAAGATGATGATAATATCCTGGGCAAATAGATGTATCAGATGATACCAGGATAGTGCCAGATAAGAGACTGGTCTTACAAGAAATACCCCATTCTCTGACAAGAGTACTAGTGTATCGACATCAAAGGTATAGTCAAGCTGTATAGGTTCCTAGGAAGAGATGGTAATGTACTATCTTAGGTATCTATGATGCCCCTCTCCAGACTAACCTTAGATTATGACTCTGCTAGGGGGTAATTAACTATCCAACAAGAACTATTGACCAAACTTAAATAATTCAATAAAGACTGTTGGTACAATTTATAATTTATTTATAAACAAAATCTTTCTTTGTTTTGTTAGATTATTTGGAAATGAAATTACTTTGATTCCAAAAATATAAAAGGTGTCACTTTCAATTATTTACATTACATTTACAGTTCATCTTCACCTGTTAACTTGATCCTATATGACAACTGTCTTTCCTCTGTGCTGAGCTTGAACAATGTTAATATTATTATTTCACAAAGTATAAAGGATGTTACTATGTTCTTACACCACAATCTTATAAGTCATCGTTGCTCTGTTCTTTTGTAGGTAATATATATATATATATATATATATATATATATATATATATATATATATATATATATATATATATATATATATATATATATATATGTGTGTGTGTGTGTGTTCCAAGTACTTGGACTCTATATTCTTTAAGTTTTAATTTCTTGGGTGTGGTACTGTTATTTTGTAAAGCCATGTAGCCCCAAACAAGGCTACTTATCTGTAATAAGTCTTCTAGGCCTGTTCCAGCACTCTACTGAAAAGAATCCCACTGCTGCGGTTCTTTCAATATTAAAGGTGACACTGTTGAAGACCCTCTGACATTTCACAAGGGCTTAAAGAACATGAGCTCCCTCCAGCTGATTTAGGCTCGATAGAATTAGTATCTCTTCAAGGCAGGATTTAACATGAAATATAATAAGTACATATCCTACTGTATCGTCTTCTCCTTATCTAGTTGGTAAGACAGTTTAAGATGTGGCACATGAAAGCTTAACCTTCAAATAATACTTTATTCAATTAATAACATATTATTCCAGTAACACTCTGGTTACATTACCCAACTGCTTCCATAGATAGGCCTTGTTTCATTACAACTTTAATTTAGTTAACACAGGCTTGAATTCTGTCTTCGTCTTCCCAAGTGATTCATTACACACATTTATCCACTTCTTTAAACTGCACATACAATCAATTTCATTTAATTTAATTTAGTTAACACATATGAAATCCTTCATTCTCTCTTACCCTCAATCACATGCAGACCGGCTTTTAATGGTTCTACAGACTAGTTTCCACCTGCAGATGGCAGTGGAGTCTGGTTGTAGACGTTTGCTCGTGTCTTGTAACTTAAATTTTGCGGCAAGTGTTTGACTAACGATCCTTCCGCTATATATACTCAGTTGTCTTCCGTACTAGAAAACATCTAGGCCAAAGTATGATGCAGTATCGAAAAAATGTCAACAGTAGGCTTTCTGTGCTATTGTAAAAAATCCGAAATCGTTCTAGTTTCTTTATTTCTGAACCGATTTCCTTCATCTAAAGCTTATAATATTCTCAGGACTAAGTTCTTTCTATTGAAATATCTATCATTTTCCTAAGTTAATCCGACTTTTCACTGGAGCAGCCTAAACAGGAATAAGCACAACATGGTTCATGCTCCGCTGTCGTAAAAACACAATAATTTCCCTTCAACACCACAGCCGTGAAATAATAGGTCTCTGCCTAAAGCAATTGATCCCTTTTATAGAACTGAATCCTTAATTACCAACGTATACCGTTATTAACTGCACAGTGCCTTTCGAAAAACTTTCAACATTTACACTTTCTCGTCTTCCTACTAAAAGGCCTTACACATTATTTGCCTTTCGTGAACCGACCTGCCGTTTTGATTGGTTGTTTGGCTTCTCGGAATTTCTGAACGGTGTAATGTTTTGAATGATAGCCGAGATAGGATTCAGACTCATCACACCAGAAGAGAAAAATGGTAATCTTCAGACTTCGCACAGGCAACAACAGATTTAGAGGCCTAATGTTGATGGCTAAAACTTGGCCACCATAACTGTAACTAGGTAACTCTTGACGTAGAAGGCTCACACTGGATACCATAAATGTAAAGGCCCGCAATGTAGAATTGAATGTTGAAGAATGTCCAGTATCAATGTTGGAAACGATTCTAAGCCCAACAGGCGGGCATAATTATATACAGGCCCTGGTTGGCCGCAACAATGCTGGCATTTGTTTGGATGACTTGAAAGTGTTGAGGTGTTGTATTAATATATAGTGTGAGTAGAAATCAATGAATGCAAATGCGTGTATGAAAATTCGTGGAAGACAATGCATCTACATGACATCACACTTGTTGTAGTAATTACATGCAGTAATTCCCATAGTTCTTGGAACACCTCTGACGTTTGATTGACTTTAATACATCACAACGACAGGTACGCCGACATCAACATAAAATAGTCATTGACAATTCAGGACATAGCATGTATGAATACAGTTCATCAGCCAGCGGAGCATGTATATAATAAAGCTGATCTCGTACAATTCCACCTTCGTCAGCTACAGCAAAATACAGCAAATATGTGAGTTTACACAACTCCTTTCTGACATCAGTAAGTCAGATATATATATGGGTCTACAGCAGGCCGCGCAATATGGCGGGCTTATAGACATGATGGCCTCCGTGATATTTCTATAACAAACAGGGTGAGTCCAACCTTGTTAAATGGCATCACCGCTGATAGCGGGATACAGCACCTGTAAAGTTCTTTGGGCATACACCAGCCCAGTGCATATAATATTAGAATACTTCGTGAGCTCCATTACTGGTATTCATAGATGGACTCTTTCCCGCCCAGGGAAAAGTCGCTAACTGGCTACAAAAAAGTCATATATCATTCTGGCAATAAAGAAACTGTTTTAAGGGTAAATTACCTTAATGTCCCTCAGAATAAATATCACAAAAACTCACTCGCCTCCTAGGCGCATCAGAATATAACATTGGGGAACAATCTTTAACCATCTTGGTCGAACACACAGAGGACTGTCCCCAAAACTGTCTTGACCCTTTCAAAACTACAGCTCGACCCCTCTAACACAGGATGTCTTAAATCGCGCCAGATTCTTCGCGCATGCGTCGTGACCCTAGACCCTTGAACTAAACTCAGATCGGTGAACATGTCTGGAAAAGCTGACATCGGTTCTAAAATTAAACGCTGGGTTAACAGACAAGTGGGACAACCACCACTGTTAACTACAATCCCAGTAAAACATGAATACCTCCCCTTTGATCAAGAAACTATAAAATTAAAGTCTCCAAAATTAACCAGGTACATTTTAACATACTATAGATTCAGCAAACTGACCGCAACACCATCTATTCAACAAGCTGAAGATACGAACTACCGAT
The DNA here is from genome assembly GCA_024509875.1 of Oreohelix idahoensis. Taxonomy (NCBI): domain Eukaryota; kingdom Metazoa; phylum Mollusca; class Gastropoda; order Stylommatophora; family Oreohelicidae; genus Oreohelix; species Oreohelix idahoensis. The sequence goes on from JAMPIV010013179.1 coordinate 39,481, forward strand.
GAGTGTAACTGTGGCACTGATAAAATGACTGCTGAACATCTGCTTCAAAGATGCCCAACATATGAGAAACAGAGAAAGCAAATATGCCCAACACTAGTACGTTTCCTGGAAAAAAACTCTACGGACATTCCAACAGCCTTAAGCTGCTTACTGCTTCGACGCCTGAAAGAGAACGAAGTAAAAGAAGTTTCCTGTTTTTTTTTTTCTTCTTCAAAAGCAGCGCACTTACATCTCTTCAGTAATTCACAGTCAATTTTTTTTTAAATTACCTAATAATATCGGAAAATACAGTGTGATCAAACTCAATAGCATGGAACTGTGTCTCATAAGGGTACAATACAATAGGGCACGGTGTGTAGGGAGGGAAGGGTTACATCACTGGACTTCTCATCACTTCTTGACATCCTCATGTTATCCCTTTTATACCCCACGAGCCGTATGGCGCGCCACGATATGGTAGATCAATCTCCCAAAAGCCGCATAGTACGGCGATTTGGTTAAAGTCATATTTCCTCCTGTCGGCACTTTACACGAGCCAAAACCAAACTTATTGGTTACAAATATGACTTTTAAACCCTAAAACAACAAAAAATCCCTAAGACCGACTCTGCATATATGTGATTGTTTCTTATAAATAATTGTATCACGCGTCCCAACATAATCGTCTTCTTCAATATCATGTTCTATGGCGTAGTTTACCAGTTCTCTCCACAACCTCATGTCCTCACAATTGTATATCAATACTGCTGTTGACTTCTTTCTATGCCACGTTGTCAAAGAGTCAAGTATTTTCTCTCTGTGTCGCCCTCTATGCTTTTCTTTCCTTCAATATTTCCTGTCTTCTTCTTTCACCCTTCTGCTCCTCAAGGATCATTGGTCTTCAACAAACGTATGCCAAGCCTTTCTGTCCCGTGACATCCCCTAAAGATCGCTCTATGTCTCTTTATTCCCTTCATGTCTGTCTTTAGTTCTTTTCTCCGTGTGTTCTTTGGTCTACCTGTACCTTCTCTCTGTGTCGCCTATTATTTTTTTTTTTAATATCTTCTTCATGTCTGTCTCCAGTTCTCTTCTTTATGTGTTCTTTAGCCTTCCTCTATCTTTCCCTGGTAATTCCAGAACAAGGGCTGTTTGGTAAAGCTATCACTATGTTTTCTAGATGTGTGCACTATCTATCCCCAGCGTCTTCTTCTCATCTCTTGTTCCCTTGAGATTGTCTAGTTCGTGTCATCAGTTCCACATTAGTGATCTTGTCACACCACTTCAATCCTTCTATTCAACGCAATCATCCATGTATCCATCTGTGCTTCAAATCAATCTTCCATGTAATGACAATATATTCCACCTTTCCTCTCTCATAACATGCCCAGAGAAGGAAGGCGTATACCTGCCTTCTAACAAGCATCAAAAATTGTCTTCGCTTCTTTCAGAACATCCCTCTCATGTTTACCTATTCATCGTTTTCGAAATATTCTTCTGTTAAACTGCGGGCTTTGTGAATGCTTTTGTTTATCTACTAATTACCCCGGCCTACTTCTATATGTCTTTATTCATCATCAATATCCTTTAGCTACCTATGAAGCGGATGTCTTCAACAAGCTCATACCAAATCCTCCCGTCCTGTATCATCTGTTTAAAGTCCCAACATGTCGTTTTCATCCATTTAATTTATGTATTCAGTTCCCTTCTTCGTCTGTTTTGTGTGTGTGTGTGTGTGTGTGTGACCACTTTCCTTCTTTCTTATTCTATGGACTCAAGATCAAGAACTGCCTGGTAATGTTATCAACGGGTTTCCTCATTGCGTGGTCTATCCGTTTCCAATGTCCTTTTTGGCACTTGTCTAGTTCTTGTCATCAACTACACGTGGTGACTTCGTCATATTTCTTCAATCCTTGTATTCTACCCAAGCAACCATTTATGAAATTTGTTATATCATTAAATTCTTCACCTAAATCATTTACCATTATTGTAAAAATGGAAGGAGACATTACTGATCCTCGGGATATTCCATGTTGTTGTTCATACAGTTCTGATCTATCATTTTTTACCTGAACAGTGAAATACCTATCTTGCAGGAAATTCTCTAAATAATTATATATTTTATCGGTTACTCCTATCTTCTTCATTTTAAAGAGAGCACCCTCTCTCCAGCATTCATCATAAGCCCTAGCTATATCTAAAAATACTACCACAGTTTTTTCTTTAATTTGAAATCCTGATTTTACTTCATGTTCCAATTTAATTATCTGATCCATAGTGCATCTGTTCTTCCTAAATGCTGACTGAGTTTGATTATATAAATTATTCTTTTCCAAATAAAACTTTAATCTTTTATTTACTATGGTTTCTAATATTTTACCTAGATGGGAAGTTAAAGAAATTGGTCAAGATGTCATGCCCTGCTGATGTATTTGTTTTGTCCTTTATCGTATTTTCAACTTCTTCCATTGTAATATCTGCATTTAAATCTGATACATTTTCAGTATTATAAGGTACTTCTTTACCGAGTTTTTTAAGACGTGTTGCTCTTCTGTTGACTTCAGCCTGTCCTAGATTTTCCTTAAAACTAACTCTATGGTAGTACTTGGCCAGCAAATCTGCTTTCTGCCAGTCAGTCTCTGCCCTTTCAGGTCTTTTTATATGAGGTATTATCAGATGTTTAGTTCTGCCTTTAATGGCTTTTAACTTATTCCACACATCTGTTGTAGAGTTAGTTGCAGGGTTCAGTGTTTGGCAGAACTTTCTCCAATGATTTTCTTTTGCCTTAAGTATTATTCTGTTTGATTCATTTCTTATGTTCTTATAAATATCTAAATTATCTTCAGATCTATGCTTTCTATATTCTTGTAGAGCTTGTTTTCTTTGTTTTTGAATTTCTGTACATCTAACTGTCCACCATGGTACTGGGTTTTTGTTCCAATGTTCATTCTTTTTTGTTTCCTTAATGCGGTGTGGAATTATGTGTTCTGGCATATATGCATTTGGTATATGTTTAACAGCTATTAGTAATATTTCCTTTGTGAGATTATCTGCAAATACATCTATATTTTCATTTTCTATATTATTCATTTTTATCTCTTCCATTTCTACCTGGAAAGCTACCCAATTAGCTTTATTATAGTAAAATTTCGGTTTTTCTACCAGTTTGTTAGGTTTGTAATTATCTTTTAGTGTTATTTCAATGGGTAAATGATCTGAATTTGTATCCCCAATAACTTCCCATTTTGCATTAGCAAGATTTGGTGTTACAATGCTTATATCAATGGCTGTGTCTTGCTGATTTGCACAAGGGTTAATTCTTGTTACTGATCCATCATTCAGTATTATTTCATTGTTTTCAATGAAGTCCAACATTAGTTTTCCTGATTTGTCTATTACATTGCCTCCCCAAGCTGTATGATGAGCATTGAAGTCTCCCACTATGATAGTTCTGTTGTTTATTCTTTTATTCACGTCTGTGATATCTCTTTCGTTTATGTTTCCACTTGAACAGTAAAGGTTAACTATTTTTAACTCAGAAGATGCTGTTATAGTTATTCCTTCAAAATTTTCTGTTCTAAATGATTCCCTGTCAGTTATTACATATGTTTTATAAACTAGAAATGCCAAACCTTCTCCTTTTTGAGTTTCTGTCTTATCATTTCGAAAGACTTTATATTGAGGGATGGTAAAACGTTGACTCGGATTAAAATTAGTCTCTTGAATGGCAAATATTACTTTAGATTGTTTAAACATGCCTATTAATGCTGGTATATTTTTTGGGCACTTCTGCAATTCCACTGTATTATTCTAATGTTCTGTACGTCCATTATTTAATTGTTAAGTTTATTATAAATAGTGTTGTACTCTTTTACTCTGAGAAGTGTACAATATATTTATTTATTTGTTAACAACAAAGTCTCCTAGATTTTCGGTTTCTCTGTTTAAGTGAGTTTGTAGTTCACTTTGAAGATTCAGTATAAAGGCTTTCACAATGTTTAACACAGAATGAATAAGTTTTTGACAATCTGTCATTTTTTTTCATTCCACATTTCTTCTTGTTGGTTTTTATCTGTTCGTTTTTGCTCACTCCTTATGAGTTGTCTTTCTGACTCAATCCTTTTCAATAAATCTTCATTCTATTCTCTGAGTTCTGCTAATTTAGCCACATCTTTAGCTACTTCATGCTGTATGTTTTTCATGGTTTTCAAGATTTCTTCTGCCTTTCTCACTGTATCTTCTGTTACCGATGATTTGGATATTTGACTTACTTCTGGTAGATTGCTATCTTTTATCAGTATTTTTTGGACTTTATTTTTCTTTTGGGTTATTTCTACATTTCTGGTTCTGACTGTGATGTCTCTTGGTGATGGAGTTGTAGATGTAGCGACTGATGATTGATGTTGTTGTAGTACTACTTTAAATGGTGTGTTAGTACTGAATGATTTTATTAGAGCTAGTTTTGTTGTTGGTAATGTGGACATCCAAGGAAACGTGCACTGTGGTTTCCTAGACAATTTGCACATTTTCTGTTTATATTTCTTGTTTTGTAATCTTTATTATCTCCTATTAATTTGCAGTTATCATAGCTGAATTCCCATGCACAATATCGACATTTAGGCTTACTTCTGCAAGTTTGTGACGGTATTGCATCCCCTGCTTTGTAGTAGTGGTCCAACAGTGGCCAGAACTCAAGAGTATCTGTTACAGGCTTTTAAGGTGTCTACCTTCGCACAAGATTACTCTTGGCAGATATGTAAATAGAAGAAACAAAACGCTTGTATCTCCAGGGAGACTTCTAACTTCTTCATTTTAATATCAGTTAGAATATCACAAGATATTCAGAATAGGCGAGAACAATACTGCTTTTGCTGAATAAGTTAACTCTGTAATTCTGCCAAAGCTTTTGTGAAGGATTTAAGTACTTATTAATAATTTCAGCTCGTTTAAGCCGCCACCCCTGATTTACTCAGTGGAATTCTATTATTCTAGTATAGCTCTGTTTAGAGTGTGTGTAGTAAATTGACTGAGACAAACATGCAGTAACTGTAAAATGATTAAATCGAAGTTAAATTCGTATAATTACAAATAACAAAATTTAATAATCACTTTAGGTTTTAACAGTTTAAAAAAATTTGAATAGTTATGGATCAAGAAAAGTTATCATCACAGTCTTTAGGGAATGTGAGATATTACAAGAAGTTCAAGTTGCAGCATATATTTGAATTTAGCTGCCACTGACGGTTCTGCTCCTTCTTATGGGTTGGTTCTTTTCACTCTGCTCACGCTCGTCCCTAATCAAGGTTGTCGCGGGTATCTCGTTTCCCACAAAAGTCAAGGAGAGTCTACCACGTGGGCCCTTCGTCTTAAAGCTTAGACCAATGTTCCCTTCTTGTTCCATAGATAGTACTTTCTGCTGGTATCATCAATAACTATGGTACAAGAATAGAACGAAACGCTCTTTTGGGTATGGCGTTTTCCACCCCATAGTTATGGGTTCCTATCTTCCCATACCACCATCCCAATTACTCAGAATTTACCCTCGATGAGAATTAAATTTAATCCCTCGGGATAAACCTTTCTTTAAATTTAAATAGAATAGCTGTCATAATTATTTTATATTTAAATGAAAAGGTTAGTAATAAAAAATAGAGTCTGTTTACATATATATCTCCACTGATTGAAAAGTGTTCGCAATATAAATTGAATATGTTTTCATTTAGGTTTACACTGACTGAAAAGTTTGAAACTTCCATTAACTTTAAAATGAATATTTTCCCATAGACATTTACACTGCTTTAAATCTTGAAAACTTGCATTAATTTTAAAGTGAATATGTTTATATGGACATGTACACTGGTTTGAAACTGTAATTATTATACTTAGCATGTACTTCATTTCCTTATTCTTTCCCTCCCTGCTCCATATGGAACCTGGAACTACTTTATGCTTTTATTTCTCTTTACGAAACTAGCAATAAAGCAATTATCAGCCCGAGCAGTGATGGTTCATGAATCATCATTCCATACGCTGAGGTTGCCAACCTCAAATGGCTGTGACATCCACTAGCGAGTTTCACATATTAAACTTCACATGGTAATATATATATATATATATATATATATATATATATATATATATATATATATATATATATATATATATATATATATTTATATATAGATATATAGATCTGTTTCTTCTTTGAAACATAGCCGCCGACCGTCAAAGCAGTCAGTGGCCATCACGCCTAGTGGCGTCTTGTAGGGCGACAACAAATTGATTCCACTTTGCTTGGTCGGTGGCCATCCTTCGTACAGTGCCCCAACTCTGGTTCATTCTTTGCATCTCAGCCTCCACAGTCCTCCGCCAAGTTGTTTTTGGTTGGCATCTCTCTTTTTCCTTCAGGGTTCCAAAGCATAGCTGTTCTTGTGATGGCATCGGGGTCTCTTCTGAGGACATGGCCAACCCAACTTGCTTCTGCCAGCTATGATGGTGTGCATGTCCTCTTGCTTGCTCCGAGTAAGCAGATCTTGGTTGGTGATGGTATTCGGCCAAAAGATTCGGTGAATTTTTCTTAGGCATGTTGTGTGAAAAGAGAACAATTTCGACATTTCCTTCTCTGTAGCTCTCCAGCATTCCGAACCATAGAGAAGCACAGAAAGCACACAGCTCTGATATAATCTTAATTTTGTGCTTGTGCTGTACTGAGATGAATTCCAGATTTTGTTGAGACTCAAAAAGGCTGTTCTTGCATTGTTCATTTTGTTGTTGATGTCTTTGCTTGCTCCGCCGTCTGGTGTTACTATGCATCCTAGGTATGTGAAGGTGTCTGTCAGTACCAGTTGCTGATTCCTTACTGATAAGTGCTCAGGGTTGCTCACATTGAGCGCCATGACCTCTTACTTCTTTAGAGTGATGTTCAAGCCCACCAGCTCGCTATATTTATTAAGTTTTACCGTTTTTTCCTGGATTTGTTGATGTGAATGTGCTAGAGTGCAATGTCATCTGCATATTCCGGATCTTCCAATGCAGAAAATGTAGTCCATCTTATTCCTCTTGGACTGCATTCTGTTGTCTGGCGCATCACACAGTCTATGACTGTTTTAAAAAAAGTGGTTGATAAGGGACATCCCTGTCATACTCCTAATTTCACCTCAAAGGCGCATGACTGGAAATACACATGGAGCCGTTCTAATGTAGTGGTTTCCACACTGCGCTGGCGATCGAGAGATCCCAGGTTCAAGCTCGGGCGAGAACATTTGAAAGAGTGTCGTCGACCGGGACTTGGACTGGAATGATTGGAGCCCTAGCGAAGACATTTGAAGAAGTGTCATCGACCAGCGACTGGTATAAACTGAACAGCCCTGAGCCGACCCAGCTCTAATGGGTACCTCCGAAGAAGGCGAGCATCTGCCTGAATGGCGAGGGGACATCTGTCAGCGTACAGGGAAAAGGCATACTCACGTAAAATCAGTCTCAGGTTAGACATACTAACTGGAGATTTCGCCTCGAGTAATATCGGGCGTACGAAAAAAATTAAAAATTATTGAATGGCTGTGAATGTATGATAGGAGTAATACGGAGACAACACTGATGTGTGAAAGGAGATACACCGAGAAGATACTGATATGAAATACCCGTTCTACTTGTTTTGTACACTTAGGTAGGGATATCAGCATGATATCTCTATACATGTCAATATTGCGTGGAATGTCAAACACTATTTCCTTTTTCAAAATTTCTATTGTACTACAGTGGAAAAACAATTGATCTTCTGTCTCCCGTGTGTTGGTGTTACATAATTTGCATTTTGGGATGTTTTTCCATTGTGCAACAAGTTTTTGCCTAATGGTTGTCATGCTATATAGTAATCTAAAGGTGACTTCCTTTGCGGATGGAGCAGCTGTTAACTCGTGCAGGCTTCTAAAAATAGGTTGATAATCAGTTATGAAATAATTGTACCCACTTTTTATCCTTGTCACTAATGATGGTACATGACGACAAACTTGCCTCTCTCTTGTTTTACTACTAGCATTACCACTAGACCACAAGGTTTTTTATAGTTGGGAATGCCTGCAAAATAAAAGTAATATAGATATGAGTGTAGAGTCATATAAAAACCAAACGCCAACAACAACAAGTTATTAACAATATCTTACAAAAAACACACATAGGTGCTACAAGACCACGTGACGACAGCCTGACAACAGTAAAGAGACGAAACTGACATGTAAAACTGTCACATATTAAAATCACATAGACTACTATATATGTTTCTAAGTAATAGTAGATAGGTCAAATAGAAAGAGAAATAAATTGAAAAAAAACCAATAATGGACATGTGTACTTGTGACGGAATTAACAGACTAACACTGAAAATATGAAAGTAGCGTCTACATGTCACGCGCTCATCGTCTGTGGTGCTCAAGAGTTATGGGACATGTCAAGTCAGGTCACGTGTCATATTAGTGACATCAGTCACGTGGTCCATTATTATGAAAGATATAAGACAATTTCTCAAAAAAGTTTAATAATTATTTTTTTCGAATTTATAAATTCCATCTTTCAACTTCTTGATTTCCATGTTTACACAATGGGCTGATCACCTGTTTGTCAAACATTTTGATTGCATGTTTTGCCCGGGAGCCTTGTGCTCTTTGGGTGACCTCTACAATCTGTTTACGTGGTACAAGAGGTTCCGATTAAGAAAGAAAGAGAAAAATGTCCATGTTTATTATTTCTGTTAAGTCTTTTACGTATATTTTGTCTTGTCTAACACAAATAAAATTGTGTCACTGTGGTATCAACACTAATGCTGACATACAGGTTCTGTATAAGTATTAAGTTACGTACACACTTATGCAAACATCAGTTTGAAAAACAAAAATTATGGTTAAAAGCCTAAACAAAACGGTACTGCAAACAGCCACTGAGTCTATTAGCAGAGAGACAAGACAGAATTACAAACCATGTTGAACTGAAGAACTACAAAAGTTTGATGATGAACTACACAAGATAGAGACATAACAGAATTACAAACCATGTTGAACTACAAAAGCGTGACGATGAACTACACAAAATAGAGAGAAGAAACAACCGAAGACATTCATAAACACTGGTCACGTGAGAAATCAGATTTCTTTACCCCTAACCACAAATTTGTAAGGGAAAGCAGCATTTATTTTTTTGCAAGGGTGTCATAAAATTAACAATTGATACAACGTAAAAATATCTCCAAAGGATAAAATGTAAGGATAAAAACATAATGCGTAAGCTGCTGATAGTACATGATCGCCCTGACCGCGGGTCATCACCCTCCATAAAAATTGACTTATTAGACGGGAAATCAAAACGGTTACCATTTGGAGGGATGAGAACGGCGGATCAAAAGGAAAAAAAATATGACTGGAAAAAATTGCGTGAGACTAGCAAGGCTAAGGAGAAGGGAAGGGGGGGGGGGGGGGGGGGAAACGGAGGAAAAAAGTCACGTTCCCCAAGTTGACATAAAGTAAGGAACTCGACAGAAGGGACCCTGGATATGATACGCCACAGTCATTTATTGGACGCTTTTGCGATACCAAGCCTTTTATTTGAATTCAGCGGAAAAACGCAGATGCTTGAAATATTACAAAATTTAAAAAGTAACTTTTTCTTAATATTGATGTTAGGAATATAAAAATTAGATGGCCGGATGACCCATCTTGAGCAGTGAAATAATATACTTTTAATTTTACAGACGGATAGTTAATAATGAAGATAATGACAAAAAGACAGTGTTTGTTTCACATCAGCGAAAGACTGCAATGAATCTAACATATCACTAGTTGCTCAAAAATCGCGACCTTTGAGA
>JAMPIV010013180.1:0-118744 GCA_024509875.1 Oreohelix idahoensis
GGAGGGGGTGAATGGATGTAGAGGGTGGATGGTGGGTTGAAGGTGGGTGGTTGGGGAGAGAAGGGTATGTGGTAGGGGTTGGATTGTGGTGGATGGAGAGGGGGTATTTTAAAGAGAAGGGATGTTGGGTATATAGGAGGTGGTTGGGAATGTAGGGTTAAGGTTTTTGGGGGTTTTTATATTGAATAATTTTTAATATGAGGGATATTTGGAGATTGGGGGGGGGGTAGGATAAGGGGGGGGGAATGTATATGTGATTAATATTTTAAGAGGTAGGATGGGGGAAAGGGGGAGAAGATGGGGATTGTTTTGTGAAATTTGTGGGAAGATGGGTGATGATAGTTAGATTTAGATTGTTTGAGTTATGGGGGGGGGATGGGGGGGATGTATAATATGTGGTATTAAAAAAAAAAAAAAAAAAAAGAGAGAGTAGGGTTTATGGATGGGGGAATGGATGATGGTTAGTTTAGGTTAGTGATTAGTTTTTGTTTTGATTGGATGGTGGAAAATGGTGTGATTTAGGTTATGAGTGGGATTATTGTCCATCAATTGATTATGAACATAAACAATGTTTGTTGTCACTTATTCTTGTACCCATGACAGTTACATAGTTCAATGTATTACTCTTGATAGAGTGTCCGCGATTACATTATTATGTCCTTCTATATGGACGATATCAAAGTCATACGCTTGCAACTGTAATGCAAATCTCGTAAGTCTTGCATTTGGTGATTTACAGGTTTGCAGATACGTTAATGATCTCTGATCTGTCATTATAGTAAAATGCGTACCTACCACATACTTTTGATGTTTATGTATAGTCGATACTATGCCCAACAGTTTGCTGTTGAATATAGAGTTTTTAGATTCGGCTTCCGATAGATTCCTACTCAAGTAGTAGATCGGATGAAACTTGCCATCAAAATTTTGTCCCAAACACCCGCCTATTGCGTGGAGCGAAGCATCTGTTACAACAATAAATGATCTTTTAAAATCTGGCAGTCTTAATATCGGATACTGTGAAAAATGAGTCTTAATGTTTTGTAATGCCTGGTTACAACTACTGTTAGGCACTTTGTTAGGCACACCTCTTTTAGTTAGATCAGATAAGACAGCAGTCAAAGACGAGAACCTTGGAATAAACTTGTGGTAAAAATTCACCAATCCTAATAGACTCCGTACTTGCTTCTTTGTAGTTGGGATTGTAAGATCAAGTATGCGTTTTAAATTAGATTCATCAGGTTGTATTACATGTCTGCCAATTTTGTGTCCTAGAAATGAAATTTCCTTGAATCCAATTTCTATTTTGGATGGACGGGCTGTGAGATTGTGTATTCTTAGTGTCTGGAGTAAAGATTGTATCCCATCTACATGTTCTTCCCATGTGTCATGAAACATGCAAATGTCATCTATATAAGATATTAGGTCATAACGGCTCCCAAATACTCGACGCATCATCCGTACAAAAGTTGCAGGCGCATTTTTGAGCCCAAAACACATGACATTGTATTGGAACAATCCCTTCGATGTTGCAAATGCCGTCAATGGTTTACATTCTTCGGTCAAAGGGATCTGCCAATACCCTTTTGATAAATCGAATTTGCTAAAGAACGTAGCGGAAGCTAAACGAGGTAGCAGGTCTTCCAGCAAAGGCATTGGTTCAGAATCTGATATCGTGACTTTATTTAGTCGACGGAAATCAATGCATATACGAATGGATTTGTCTTTCTTCCGTACTGCTACCATCGGAAAACAAAATGGAGAATCTGATGGAGAGATTATCCCCATTTTCAACATATTGTCGACCTCACTATCAACCTGCTCTCTGATATGCAAAGGAATTGCATACGGTCGTAACTTAATCGGAGTGGGATCCGATAATTTTATTTCGTGAGAAATAATGTTAGTTCGTCCAGGTAGATCAGACAACACATCTTCAAAAGATTTCAATAGATTGAGAATCTGATTCTTCTGATCTGAAGGTAAATCGTTACAAATGATTACATCCTTCCAAGTTTCAGAGGCTTGGATAGGTACCACAGGAAAATCAAGCGGTACATCCGCGAAACTAGTTGCTTCTTCATCAACTAAAGCAATAGATGCCAGATGCGGAGATTGATTTGTGATAGATTCACAAATATGTTTGAGTGGAAGAGGTCTAGAAATGTAAGGTTGTAACATGTTAGTGTGGAATGTTTTTCTTTTACCCCTAATGTCGATGATGTAATCCACGTCGGTTTTCTTACCCACAACTTTAAAAGGACCTTGCCACGTAACCAACAAATGATCACCTTTAAGTGGCAAGAGAACAAAAACTTCATCGTTAATCGATAATGATGTTAATCTCCTATCACGATTAATACGCGACCGAGTCTTATATTTTGCTAATTCTGATGCTTCAGTCGCAATCTCACATGCGTCCACAATGCATTGACGTAGATCTGTGACATATTGGTGACTAGATTTCGTAACCGTATTATCATCGTTTGTTATCACCAAATCATGTAAGATAGACATTGGTCCTCTTGGATTAGCCCCGAAAACTAATTGAAATGGTGAGAATCCAGTTTGACGATTAGGAACTTCTCTATACGCAAAGAGAACCGCTGGTATCAACCGGTCCCAATCATGGGGAAACATTGTTGTTACTTTGCCCAACATCTGCTTTAAAGTAGAATTCCAGCGTTCTACAACTCCGTTTGATTGCGGATTTAATCTGGCACTCAATGTATGACGGATGTGAAGCACATCACAAATTTCCGAGAACATATCTGAAGTGAATTGCGTGCCATGATCCGACAGAAGCTCTTCAGGAAATCCGATACGTGAAAATATCGATAATAATGCATCAGTCACCGACATTGTTGTTATGGACTTAACAGGTATGGCTTCAGGCCATCTGGTGCATAGATCGATACAAGTTAAGATGAAGCGGAATCCTCTGGATGATAACACCGGAAGAGGCCCGATTATGTCGACAGCCATCTTATAAAAAGGACGCACAGAGATATCTGTGGTCTGTAGGGGTGCAAACTGATGCGCACCCTTATGAGCAACTCCCTGACAAACAGTGCATGATTTACAAAACGTTGCGACGTCCTTATGAACCCCTGGCCAAAAAAAAATGTGCCATCAATCTATAAGCTGTGCGGGCAATCCCCATATGACCCGCAAAAGGAACATCATGTGCATTAGATAAAACTAGTGATCGAAATGACGTAGGTACTACTATTTGTCTGAGTACCGAAGAATAATTGTCAAAACAACGTATCAAAATATTGTCATGAAATTGATACCAATGTCTGGCATTATTTGTATGTGTAATAGTTTTAGCCGTAGCTAAAGTGAATAAACGTCCCAAAGAAGAGTCATCTTTTTGTTGGTTAATGAATGCATTTTTATCTATGTAATGACTTGTTGTCACGTGTGGGATATTATTGCTATCATTAAGTTCATTTGCTTCTGCAACCAGCTGTGCTCTAGTAGTCACAGCATTGGATAAAGAAAGATATTCTCTTTCCCATGCAGAAATTTCATCAGTAGAACATTCTTTTATACCCTTTATGTTTCCCAAAATCAAGTCACAGCAAGGCTGGTTGAGAACACATACACGAACTTTCCCAGTAAAGAATGGCGTGGTTATTGTTACGTCGGCCATGGGATATATCTCTACCGTGCCTCCGAAAGTTATGCATTTCACTGACGTTCCAGTGAAACAAGATGGAGGGATTAACGACCTTCTTATCCCGACCGTTGTGGAACCCGTGTCCCTTAAAATTTTAATTGGAGTGTTAAACAAAAACCCATTATGTAAAGTGAGAGTACCAACACCGTCATAAGATGACAACACTGGTAAGCCATGTCCACATTTAAGCCGTGGTGTAGCTCCAGGTTGAAATAACATCTTACATTCTGTACAATTATTAGAATTTTCTAAATCAACGTTACACGCATTGGCGTGATTATTGGTTGGATGGATGTCATTACTGACATTTCTATCTACCGTCTGACAAGCATTGGCTTGTGAGCGTGCTCTATTATGACTTCTAACGAAGTGAGATCTTCTGCGATCTGAAAAATTGTCTGAATGAGAATGTCCATTGTTGTCCCTGTTATAATGGCCACCCCGCGGTGACAAATTATGATTGTCCGTATATTTGTTGTGTGAATACTGGTTATTTCGATACCATTGGTTATTGTTATAATTGTTGAAATTATGCCTGTCTCTACCTCGTGAAGGTGAGCGATTATGGTAAAAATTATATTTACCCCTATAGGATGTGTGATTATTTTCTCTATGATTATTATATCGTCTATCCAAGCTACGAGTGCGCGATCTCCCGTGCGTCGCAGCACACGCAGTAGATGAGTCCAAGACTTTTGCTCTGCTCAATGACAAGTTTGGATGAGCAACGGAAAATTGTTGACCTAATTTTTCCATTTCATCGATACTAGTCGGATTACGTTCTTGTAAGAATGATACAATATCCTGGTTTACCGACGAAACAATTTTATCTCTTAATAAGAGATCACATAATCCTTCAAACGTTTTAGGGATAGAAGCCTGTTCAACCCATCTTTGGAGACATAGTTTTATGGAGGAAACAAAATCCTCAAAATTTTTACCCTCTACCGGTAACATGGATCGAAACTTTTGTCTATAGCCTTCCTGATCCAGACCATATCTGCGTATAAATGCTGCCTTTACGACCTGAAAATCATGTCTTTTATCTTGGTCTATACCCAGATAGACCCCAACTGCATCACCTGTGAGGAGACCCGAAAAAACACCAGACCACGAATCTTTATCAATATTTAAGCAAGAGACTCTTTCCTGAAATCTTAATAAATAAAAACTTATATCGTCGTGAGGAGGAGAAAAAGGTGGTAGTCTTAAATTAAAGTTAGGGGTTGTGATTGCCTTCTTCGATGAACCATTACTATCTGAATCATGGGAACCATGATGTTGTTGAAAACGAAGTTTTTCAACCTCAAAAGCTTTCTCCCTTTCAAATTTTGCCTCCTCGGCAGCAATTTCCGCTAAACGAATTGCCTTTTCATGTTCCATTTTCTCTCGTTCCGCAGCGATTTCTGCTATACGAATTCTCTCTTCCTTATTTGCTTTTTCTTGTGCCATAGTAAATTCCCTTTCTTCTCTTTCTCTTTTCTCATTTCTTTCTATTTCTTCTCTTTCTCTTTTCTCATTTCTTTCTCTTTCTTCTTTTGCCTCTGCCTTTTCATATGCAGTCAAAGCAAAATTTTTTAAAATATCACCTTCCATACCCAGCGCCTTGCCTTGTTTAATAAAATAGTCAAGAGTCGCCATAGTATACCACAAATTATAACTTTTCTAAACAATAAATCAATATCTATGTTCTCCTCTGCCTTACTTAGACCATCACACTATGGAATAGTGTGTCTGATTGGTATAGTCACAATGTGAATATATATATAACTATATCACCTGCACAAATCCTTTATACGCTTATTAATATAATAATTAGCGTTTATGATCCTGATTCTTGTTATCGACAAGAATCGCAGGATATATCACCAACAATATTATAGAATTATAGTTAATCAATAAATAGTTTATCATATACATGCTGCAAAGAAAAATTATCACATGACATGACTAACGAAAGACATGGATGGAAACAAAATAAAGAAACGACAAAATTGTAAGTAGTCGAAAATTCTAAGACAAAAGAAAATTAAAATTTCCACCAGTAATTAACGAGACAAAACGACAAATCACTTTTATCATTAATGTAAATTTTACAAAAGATAGCCAGGAAAGACCTACGCCAGACTAAATTCCCGAACAAAATTGAAATTTAAAAAAAAAATACGACGAATCACAGCACAGCTAACACGCATGAAAGCCTTAATTTCAAACAGAGCGGAAATCACGACAGCACTAAATGCTGAATCCCTGAAAGAAATTAATGCAATCAACCTATAGAAATACGACACTGAAACGTAAAATGCCTCCTAAACAGTCGCCCGCAAGAGACAAAGAAAAGAAACATATAACACAAAAGAAGCGAGATTTGCCCAACAATGATAGGACCAACAACCATGACGTTACATAACATTACTTATCTGAATCGACCATGAGCGTCCATTCTTCGCTGTAACTCCAATGGGTCGTTCCACGCAATATTAAATTGAAATGTGGATAATGTAGTAATCTTATAATGTAGTAATCAGCAACCATGATGACGAAATATGAAGACGTTCTCGTAAATCGTTCACTGAGTATTCAGTTCAATGGGAATGTCCGACCTTTACTCGTGTGAGACACATTGTAGAGATAGTGTCAATATATAATGATAGAGACGAAATGTTATTTTCCAACGAGTGACCGACTAAACTGATGAGGTGACCTTGTCAATGTCCTAACGGTTTGATCTATTACTTCCGTGTCCACTTGTCCAGCGAAACGCCCTCCTCGTAAAATCGCAGATTCATATTTCTCCCGTGAAGATATTCGTCAGATTGGTATAGCATTCCTCTCATGGTAAATCAGCGTGAACGATTTCATCATGGATATAATGTTTTTTTCTGATCCTCAAGTAAGGTACCAGGTCTGGGCATGACCTAGTATACGAATATTGTAAATTTCATGTCTGCACAAAGTTGCATTCCAACAGCTGTCTCTGCATAAAATGTTCATTGTTGAACAGCGATAGATTGATCAAAATTCCCGATATTGTCCCAACATAGAACTCTGTCTGCCAATAGCCTGAGCAACCTTCAAATGTCCTTCACAACCAACGGACGACAGCCCCCATATCTGTGGTGGGGCGCCGTTCGAATATATTTTGTGTTCGTTTATTATTATTATAGGTAAATTGCTACCCCTGTCCACAGTTAATATATATTTGATTGCTCCAGCGGTCGCTCATAGTACTGCTCGTTATCCCGTTACATCCCGGGTAAAATCTCTCACTTTTCATAGTTTTGTTCCCTCTATCACAACACGCATACAGGTTCTCTACCTGACCAATGAGGAACTAAAACAGTCTTCTTTTTAAAACGAATTCGACATCTTTTAATAACTGAAATTCTTTGTAGCATGCATACTCGTTATTCATGATTAATCCTTATTTATTAATTTTCTCCGTACATATTACTTTTAATTCAAGAGTATTCATGCTCTTGTACAAACCCTCTCCTGTCAGAAGGTACACACTTCGTAGTAGGTCCATACTGGAACTTAAAAAGAAAACACAGCCAAAAACCACAGCTGTCACAAAGCGCAAGGTCTTACTTCACCTTGGCCATACACATATCAACACAAACTCTGACGTCATTTTCCGGTGCGCCTCATTTTCAATAAATATCCCAAATAGTGCCGCATTTATCAGCACTAACTCAAACTCAATAAATCTAACATGTGGTGTGCATGGGCAGACACCCCACAAAACAAGGAAACAGATTTTTACTTAACAATGATAAAATTGACAAGGCTTCAAATACACGCCGTCTGCTAAAGGTTAGCGGACGTGCAAATGTAAAGGTTAAGACATTTAATATATTGCGATAGATGTTTCAATTATTGAACGCTCCATACACGATCGATTATGACGTGTCTAGCGTTGTTTGGGTCACAGTCGGTAACTAGGAGACGCGACCCTTTGTTACTTGACCGCCAAGCTGAATAGCTGCGTTTTGTTAACCTTCCAATTCAATGGCATGATATAGCCATTTATATGTGCATTTATGATGGACCAGGGTCAGTCCTAGAACTCTACATGAGAGGAAACTTATGGAGGTTAGTGATTAACTAAATCCTTGGAAGGAGAAAGATAATCGTCTACTTTATACGAAGTAATTAGACTCACAGTCTCACTGTCGGCAGGTAGCCATTCTATCTGCGCGTGCATATAGCTGTGATGTTCTGACGACAATTACTGCATTGTATCCTTAAACGGACATTGACACGTAAAACAGCAGTCTACGCTATTGATTGATTGATGCATGTACCTCATGTGTGAATTGAACTGTTTATGTATGTGTGTAATCCATATTAAATTGTGAAGGACTCGAACCGGAGGCATTATTCGTTGAATCACGTTACACCATTCAACCTTCTGAATTATGTATTTTATATCAAGTTGCTGAGTTAATAAGATGAACAGTTGTTTACATATTGATGCCAAGTTCAGGCATTACGACAAACCAAAGGTGAGGTTCACCCCATTCGCGTACGAATATTAGCACGATCAGAATTCAAGCAACACAACCAGTAACCACACACGAAAGTCCTTCAACAAAAGTGGCGGCCGAATGCGGGGAAGGGAACGACAGATAAAAGAAACAAACTTCTGTTCCTTACGCACATGTTAACCACAAATATTTACGATCAATTTTCGATCACATGATCCAGTCGAAGATGACGCAGTACTCATTATAATGCCTAACAACGTGACGTCACCGAAAGTCGTGTAGGTGAACTGTCGGAGAAACCAAAGCCGTTTCTAAGTCTAACCAGGGGAAACATGAGCCATTGAAGCAAACACACGATATGGACTACAGGAGCAGACAGTCAAAGGCACAGGCCTAGCCGTCGACGACAACGAGCATCAAGTGAAGCAGCAAATAAAGATAAGTTTAGCTCAATAACTATTGTCGTTAACGTGACAGTGCTAACTGAGTCCATGCCCTCTGCCTACATCGGCATGTTTTTACCTATGTTTAATGTACTTTTTGTTGTCTTAATGTGTTGTTAATTAGTGGGCGGTAGGGAGGATGAACCGAAATTAGATTCTGTGGCTCTCACGATGCCTGAATTGATTCGGTCGTTTCTTAGGGCAGTTAAACGATTGCACTTTTGGAAGCCCCATTGAGGTTTGCCATTGGACTACCTGTCCAAATCTGCTGTCGTCTGACGATTTGTGTTAGCTGTGCCGTTCCGTAGATAACTGGTGTATTTTATTTGTACTAAGTTCACATTTTTATTCAGTTTTGTATCATGTTCGTTAACTATTTCGTCCAGTCTACTCTTACTATCAATTTATTTTATGATTGTTAAATGTTCGTCCGTTATGAGTCCTGTGATGTCATCATTTTTTGCAGTCATTTTTTTTTGTGTACTTTGCATATTCAGTTGACCTCGGGTCAATCTTTGACCCTTCGTTTTCCGTGTGACACTTCCGCTTGTTTTATTTAGTTCATAAATTCATTTTTAATTGTGAAAATGTCTTGTTTGCGTCTTGACATTGTTTGTACCCTTTAGTTGCATCATTGTTTTGTTTGTACTCATGATATATATTAAATACTACATTAATACTATAACATTATATTCAATAATACACTTGTAATTTAATTTAATTAATTTTTTCTGACATTTAAGGTTAATATGGGACATTGCATAATTATGCAGTGATAGTCCAAGAAATTAGCACTACAATTTATAAGAGATGCCTAGGGCATAATAATATAATATATATATTGACCAAATAAAATAATCTTATAGTCTACCTTTGAGGTAATAGACCCATTGTATATTATTTAATATACTTTTCTAGTACTAAGAGAGTGACTTAGTACATTGAACAATATAATTACTAGGAATCATACCCAACATTATTGGATATTAAGATTAATTGTGTGATGTAATTACATTATAGTTAACAGATATCATAACTATTTATGATATAGTTAGTACTTAGATACAATATTGTTACAAAATATTGTCTATTAGTTGAACTTAGACATACGAGTTCAGTACTATTGTGATTATTTATATTGAATATTCCTAAGTTGAGTAAGTATAATAATTACTCTGAAGCTACTATTGACTATTTTAATCAGTAATTACCAATAATTACTTACCATATAAAAGTCAAAATGCTTACTATAGACCATTTCGTTAAAATTGGTAAAGAATATGGTTATAAATCTCAAGAACTTCGTCAGTTTGCTGAGGCAGAACTGGAAAAACATAAAGCAGAAATAGAGGAACAAAAGGCTGCATTAAAGAAAGAGGAGGAGGAACGTGAGATGAAGCAAATTGCCAAGGAAAATAGATTGAGAGAGATTGCTCAACGTGAAAGAGAAGAGCAAAGAGCAATTACCAAACAGGAAGAAGAGAATAAATTGAAACGAGAGGAAATTATTTTACAACAAGAAATGGAATTGGCGCGTATTAAATTGGAGACAGCAAGATTACAAGCACAAAGTGCTGATGCAAACCAGAATAATAACGCACAAAATGGATCGTCATCCAGCCAAACTAAACATTTCTACAACTTTAAATTACCCACTCTCAACTTAAACGTGGACGACCTTTCATCGTTCCTGTCACGTTTTGAACAGACTTGCAAAACAAATCATTTGCCTGAAGAGTCATGGGTACTCAAGTTAAATGAATTCTTGGTTGGAGAACCATTGACGGCTTCTCAAAATGCTGACCCATCAATAGCAAATAACTACGGTGCTATTAAGTCCTTGCTTTTACGAAGGTTTCACCTGGACGAGGAACACTGTAGGTTGAAATTTAAGGGAATTTTACCTGAATCTCCAAAAGATTTTGCAGGATTCATTGCGAACATACGCAATACATTTAATAGATGGGTTGAACTGGCAGAAGTCAACAAATCATACGACAAATTAGTTGATTTACTACTACGGGATAAGGTATTATCTTCGGTTAGCCAGCCATTTTTTGCATATTTGCAGGAGCGTAAACCAGGTACTATCGACGAGTTAGAAAAAATTTCTTTAAACTACTGTTCGGCACATCCGAATGCAACCATTTCTAACTCCTCATTAAGAGAACCTCTACCTGTGGCGTCTAATATGGCCTACAATCATAATAACAAACAAAGACATCACAGTGTAGACAGAAGTAGGTTCCAAAGAAATCACAATGTTAACTTTCAGAAGGGACATAATAATGATTTCAACAATAAAAATGAGTTCAACAGAGGTAGATCACGAGATAGAAATTATTCACCTCAAACAAACTACCACAATGGTCAACATAACACTAATTATAATCGATCACATACTCCCAATAATAACAATAACTGGAATGGTAATAATCATGGCTCGAGACATCGAGATAATAGTTACTATAGAGGACGACGAGATAATTCTAACAATTATACTCGGAATCGATCTCATTCTCGGGATCATCTCATTACAACCATAATACAGGGGCGGCAGTTACAAATAATACTACCCCTATAGCTCAGGTCCCACTTGACAATAATACAACACAGTCTTCTGCTGCATGTTTTGCTATTAATTATAATGTGGCAAATAGTTGCCAACAATGCAATCTTATTTTTCAGAAGGCGAAAGAAACAGTGCTTAACTGCGGACATATTATACCACAGGTAGGTCTTGCAGTCAACGATGGAACAGGCTTACTAATTTTTAACAGGGGATTAGTTAATGGATCCGTCGTCTCAGTGCTGAGGGATTCAGGATCCACGACGATTGGCGTACGTCAGTCGCTGGTACATCCTAGCTGTGCGACAGGAGAATATGTACGCTGCATGACATTTGGTGGAACTATTGAGTTTTACCCCACAGCTCTTGTCCATGTTAATACACCTTTCTTTTCAGGACAAGTTAAGGTATGCATGCTTCAGAATCCAATTGCAGATCTGATGTTGGGACGCATCCATGGTAGTAAGGATTGTTCCCCACAGGAAATTGATGAATGGGAATTAAAGAATGTGCAATCTTATTGCAATGCTAACGCTGTCATTGCAACAGCTACATTACGGGCCAACAAAATAAATACATGTGGCACAGTTTTCTCCAATTTCAGTCTCAGTACCATTCTGGAAATCGATAAGGAGAAGGATAAGACTCTCCTACAGGATAAAAAGTATACTAAACTACCAGTCCATCCTAGGAAGATTAGAAAATCATTTCGAGGCAGATATACCTTTTCTCAAGAGAATACTGCCAAGTCAGAAAATAAATGTTGGCGACAAGATCGTATTAACAGTGATCTGAATGAAATTGTTGAAAATGGGCAAAGAGAAAATATCCCAGACAAAGGTAATGATGGTGAAGTTCTTATGAACTTAACTAATAAAATTAGGACAAATAAATATGTCAATCATTATGAGACATCATCTCATAAGACTACCATATCCAAAAGATTAAATAGAAGAACTATTTATCACGTTAGTGACACTGATCCCACTTACATTGGAAAGGGTGCATATTCTCGCACCGTGTTAGTGCGCAATCTGCCACAAGGTACCAGATGGCAGGCACTTAGCAATTTCTTTAATGACACGGCAGACGTTATGTTTGTACGGTTGTTGTCACCTACCAATGACAGGTATGGTGAAGCTATAGTTACATTTCGTAACAATAGAGATGCTCGAATGGTCATCGAGCATGATAATGGTGCTTACTTTAACCATCATTGTCTACGGTTACAATTAGTACCTAATGCTGCGTCACGCAGATAACATGCTATGGTAATACAATTGTCTCATATCATTAATGACTCATAATAGTCATTCATCATTTCTTTTCTTTACTGGTCCTTACAAAGTCATTGATAAAATTTCCGACGTTGATTACGTCTTAGATATCAAGGGACACAAAAAGATATTTCATATTAACATGCTCAAGCAATTTCATACACGTCCTGAACACTTACAGTCAATTTTTCATGAACTAGATGACAACACAGTATCTACTTGTTATTATTCCAACTTATCCGTCATCCAGGAAGAAGAATCTTCTTTTCCTGAGGTACAGTTACCGTTACCGGTACCAGTAGTTCAACCTACTGAATCTTGGCGGGATGTAACCATCTCTTCAACGGTTACACCGCAACAGCGTCTACAGATTGCTAATCTATTACAATCTTATCCAGATGTGTTGACCGACGTCCCGGGTCGCACATCGGCTATCAGTCATGACATTACTCTTAATGATGATACACCTATTCGTGTACATCCCTATTCGGTTCCTTTACATTTCCTTGCTAAAACTACTAAGGAACTTGAACAGATGTTGTCTCTGGGAATCATTGAGACTAGTAATTCGCCATTCTCTTCTCCATTAGTGATTGTCCGGAAGAAGGACAATAACATCAGACTATGTGTTGACTATAGAAAATTAAATGCTAAGACTATAGTTGACAGCGAACCACATCCACTTATCGACGACTTACTGCCACGTCTATCCAACGCAACTATATTTAGTAAGATAGACTTAACTAAAGGTTATTGGCAGATACCACTGACCGAAAAGGCTAAGTACTACACCGCATTTTCCACTCCACAAGGTCTATACCAGTGGAATGTGATGCCTTTTGGGCTTGTTAATGCGCCAGCTACCTTCATTCGCCTGATGCGACAAATTTTATCAGGTAGACCAGACGTTATTACATATATTGACGACATATGCTTGTTTAGTTCGTCGTTTGAGGAACATGTTTCGGGACTTAGATATGTTTTCGACACTCTAAGGAATTATCATCTAACTGCTAAACCTACAAAGGTGCAGATCGCGTGTAATGAGATAACCTTTTTGGGACATATCATTGGATCGGGATATATCCGAACGTTACCTAGTACAGTCTCCAAAATTCTAAACATAGCAGTTCCTCAGACGAAGAAACAGGTCAGGAGTTTGTTAGGACTTGTTCAATATTACAGTAGATTCATACCAAACTTGTCATCCATCACGGCTGTATTGTCTTCATTGTTAAAAAAAGACATGCCGGTGAAGGTGACATGGACTGGTATATGCAATGAAACTTTCAACAAAATAATAAATTTGTTCTCGCATGAACCAATTTTAAGACTTCCCGATGCTTCCAAAAGATTTTTCTTACGAACAGATGCTAGTAACTACGGCATTGGTGCATGCCTGCTCCAGAACCATGATGGCGTTCTACATCCTACCTTATATATTTCAAGAAAGCTAAAGCCGGCAGAAACAAAGTATTCCACAGTGGACAAGGAACTTTTATCAGTTATATGGGCAATAACTAAACTTGAAAAGTTTTTGCTTGGTGCTCCATTCACCATACAAACTGATCAACGTGCTGTAGCATCTTTGCGTCGATCTAACCACAAGAGCCCAAAACTCGCCAGATATGCAATCATCCTACAGCCATTTGAATTCTCCATTGAACATATTCCTGGCACTGAAAATATTGTGGCGGATGCGTTGTCACGTAATCCTATTGACGACGAATGATCAACATTGACATTCCTAAAACACGTCAATCATCACTACATTGGATATAACGAAGTATCAACTATAAGGGAACTAACCTTGCCTTCAATTTAATATTTATAAACACTATATGCATCACAGAATTGAACTAAAGACAATCAAGGTATACATATTGACATTGAAACTTCGTCTAACTTCCATACACAATATATGAATATTCGTTGAACAATCATGGAACAATATCTGACGACAAGTCGAACTTATTATCCTATGTGCACTTAATTCTTGGATGCTGGGATAAATGACATTTCTTTCCAACGTAAACGTTTGAACATTTTTGCCTAAAAGAATTCATCAGGATCAAGACTACGGATGGATCATCATATCCTATACTAATTAATTAGTTAACTTAACTTCTTAATTGAATTATTATCAATAAAATGAAATGTGAGAAAAAAATGAAATGAAAGAAAAAAAAAGAGAACGAAATATAAAAAGAAGAAATTATGAAAAGAGAAAATAAATCTCACACAAGTATTAGATTAATATTTTTATTTAATGTACCTATACGTTATTTAGTTAGTTAAATTAGATAGTTATTATTCACTAACACTTAACACACCCAATTAAGTTAAACTTATATTCGAATTTCTTTCTATTTCTTCTCACTTATTTTGTCTTTTCTTCTCTCATAACATCGCGTTACATTAGAATCTTAATAATTTAACTCTTAGTTTAATTAATTAATTTAATTTTAATTAGTCAAATTAATTCCTATATGACATACTAATACGACAGACCTTACTTTAATTTAATTCTATCATTCACTATTAACATT
The DNA here is from genome assembly GCA_024509875.1 of Oreohelix idahoensis. NCBI lineage: Eukaryota > Metazoa > Mollusca > Gastropoda > Stylommatophora > Oreohelicidae > Oreohelix > Oreohelix idahoensis. Next base: position 15,014 of record JAMPIV010013180.1, read on the forward strand.
GGACATTTTATTTAGTTGATATAATAATATGTATAATATTGATATATAATGTGATTAATGTTAGATGACTATGACAAATAGTTAGTTGACATGACCGCGACACGGTTCTACTCAGAACATCGTCGGCCATATGTCACGATTGTGTTAAATTTTTTTTTGAAAAATTGTTAAGTCGGATAGATCTTGAAAAAAAATCTATCGATTTTTTTTCCCCGGTGTACAGGGAATTGTTACGGTATATGATATTAACGCCGTCTGCTAAAGGTTAGCGGACGTGCAAAAGTAAAGGTTAAGACATTTAATATATTGCGATAGATGTTTCAATTATTGAACGCTCCATACACGATCGATTATGACGTGTCTAGCGTTGTTTGGGTCACAGTCGGTAACTAGGAGACGCGACCCTTTGTTACTTGACCGCCAAGCTGAATAGCTGCGTTTTGTTAACCTTCCAATTCAATGGCATGATATAGCCATTTATATGTGCATTTATGATGGACCAGGGTCAGTCCTAGAACTCTACATGAGAGGAAACTTATGGAGGTTAGTGATTAACTAAATCCTTGGAAGGAGAAAGATAATCGTCTACTTTATACGAAGTAATTAGACTCACAGTCTCACTGTCGGCAGGTAGCCATTCTATCTGCGCGTGCATATAGCTGTGATGTTCTGACGACAATTACTGCATTGTATCCTTAAACGGACATTGACACGTAAAACAGCAGTCTACGCTATTGATTGATTGATGCATGTACCTCATGTGTGAATTGAACTGTTTATGTATGTGTGTAATCCATATTAAATTGTGAAGGACTCGAACCGGAGGCATTATTCGTTGAATCACGTTACACCATTCAACATTCTGAATTATGTATTTTTTTATCAAGTTGCTGAGTTAATAAGATGAACAGTTGTTTACATATTGATGCCAAGTTCAGGCATTACGACAAACCAAAGGTGAGGTTCACCCCATTCGCGTACGAATATTAGCACGATCAGAATTCAAGCAACACAACCAGTAACCACACACGAAAGTCCTTCAACAAGGAACAAAAAAATTATATCAGCTATGCTGTTAATTTTGTCTCTTGCTATGCTAATTCACTTTCTCATCACTGACAGTTTCTATGCTCACAATGCTGACAGAAATGGTACTAATGTGTACTCATCTCTCTTAAGTCTGTTCTTCTTTGTTTGGTTCACACAACAACGGCAGAGTATCGTTCCTTTAGCCCACCCAAGACTGAGGGGGACCAAAGATGTAGAGTCTGGTCAACCTCTATGATCCTGCGGAGTTCCAGGCAGCGGGATTGACTCGAACATACGATCTCAGTTTTTATGACAAGACTGAAACCCTCTAAGATTCAACCGGCCAGATTTTTGACGCGACTTAGCGAAGTAGGCTGCAGGTAGATGCCCTCAGGTAAGCTCTAAATCAAGGTGACAGCTTCTTCCTCTTCAGTCGGTCGGTATCTCTGGCGTCGTCTCGGTGATGTGTGATTATGCATAAAATCCGCCCGATTATATAGGTAGGTGAATTCTTAAGCAAGGCTTTCGGTTGGTTCCTGGCGGAGCAAGCTGATTGGTTTCCTCCGGTTTCGTCTTTTGCTCGTACAGCCTAATTTTATTCAGTTTTAATCCGCCATCTTGCGTGAACATGATGGCCGTTAATTTATTCTGTTTCAGAGACTGCTGAACGGTGCTCGTTGATTGGTTGAAGCAAATCTGTATCTCGACATAGTGATTAACAAAGTAGTGGGTTACACTCGTTTCACGACATAGCCCCCTCCTTTCCTAGCTGTGACTTGTCATAGCTGACGTGTAAACCCCTGCTGTGGTTAATCCTTTTGCGTCTGTCCTTCCAGAGTACTAGGGTGTCGACTTAAAAAATCAGCTCCTACATTGTCTCTTCCCGGAATGTAATTCACGGTAAAGGAATAAGGCGCAAGAAGCAGACTCCACCTTAACAATCTCGAATATTAGCTTTTTAGATGCAGCCAAGAATGTTAAAGGTTGGTGAACGCTTTGGACAATGAAGTGTGTCCCCTACAGATAAGGTGAAAATTTTTTGATGGACCAAATTAGAGCTAAACATTCTTTCTCTATGGTCGAGTAGTTCAACTCAGCTGCATTCAGCTTCCTACTGGCGTAGGCGACTGGTAAAAGTACCTCCGGCTGGGCTTTTGATTTCTGCAAGAGAGTTGCACCAATCCCTATACTGCTAGCGTCCGTCTGATGTACTAAATGCCAGCATTTTCCTAACTTCTGGTTTCACTGGTATTTGGTAGTATCCCTTGCTTAGATCTACCTTTGATAAATACCTAGCCTTACTCAGTGTAGAGAACAGCTGGTTGGTGTCAGGTAATGGGTCCACCTGAGATTCTGTGATCGCATTAAGCTTCTTGTAGTAAATACATAACCTGTGTTCACCACTAGGCTTCCTTAATAGCACCACACTTGAGCTATAGGGAGATTCCGACTTTGAAATAATTTTCTCTTTTAAGAGATAGTCAATCTCATCCTTGAGTGCTTGTGCTTGCTATTGTTCAGTCCATGTCCGCAGCAATGCTTCCAGTGGACTGTGTATGGGGACGGCAATACAACAACGTTGCCGGACCCACACTTATTTCTATTGTAAGGGGCAGTATACCGATGTGGGGCCTGTCTCCATCAACTGTGGGGTACAGCCCTGGTTCCTACCTCCTTTGGTTCGGGTTTGTTTCTGCAGCTTTTTTAATACTGGTTGATGACTAACCAAATTTTCCAAAGGATACAGGCCATGGTGTTCCGACAAATATCTAGTCGGGGTGGGATGTCTCTCGTCCCCTCTCTGTACAATACGGAGAGTTGCCATGGTTACTGGTGTAACAGTAGACTTGTTGTGATTTCGTTTTCTCGTTATCACTGCTTCTACCTGTTGTTTTCTCGTGTGTATCTTCTTTGTGGGCCTACGTCCGCAACAATGTTTCCCTAGGTCCTGTAACTGGTCTACGCTTCTGAATGAGGTTACCTGGTTACATTCTGAACTGGATTTCATATACCGACTTATGTCTTCAATTATTCCTGGCCAGTAATATCGCAATGCTATATTTTGGCCAGTGGCCCCTTTTCCTCTGTGGCCACTGCCTGATGTAGCATGCTCTTGCTCCATAATTTCCTCCCTATAGAATTTTGGCACTACCAGCTGTCCATGCCCTTTAGGTCCTTTTCCAGCTTGTCTGTAGAGTAGGCCATTTTCCATTGTCGTAGATTTCCGATAGGAGAATTAAGACTAGGTTTGGTCCCTTCTGAATAGGTTTGAATAGGTGATAGACTCAGTGAGAGTTAGTGAAAGGTAATAGAATTTCCACACACGTGAGATGATAGATTTGATATAGTGGCTGTCTCTGAAAGCGAAAAGAATTCTTCTCTCTCTCACCTATCTTCTACAACAGTTGTTACAGCGTCAGACAGACTACACCAATATACATATTACGTATATTTCTATCACTCACAGGCACGCACATACACGTGACGACAGGTAAACACACAGACGTGGGAAAACTATAACAATGATATATATATTATCTAGAACGAGCTGACCAAACACGATTATTAAGTTCAAGAGCGATTTTATTATCAGGAAAATCGGCTCACAACATCAAAGAAAGTACATCAAGGAAAATACATATACACATAGTCATAAAAAATCAAGGAAATGTTGCAAGGATGATAGCCCCGTTATAGTGTTAACTCTAGGTTTAGCCCGGCCCCGTTAAGAGAACAGATGATGGCGCCAGAGTCACAGATACATAGGGTTTGAGTCTAAGAGGTTTTCTTTGTTTTATCTCGTAATTATATGCACAGAGTTTGAAAAAAATCTGATTTAACCTAAGACAAAAACACAAGAACCCTAGCCTTAGCAACAAATTATGCAGATTGGAAAAAAAAAATTAGGACAGCAACAGGGTGTCAAAGATAAAATAGTGAAAAATATCACTCAAACCAGCGTACACTCATTCATTCCGCCATGGCTTTTCACACTTGTACTCACGACTTTGCTTGCTGCCTCTTGGAACACATTGATTTTAGATTTTCACACAGACTCAAAAAAATGCAGTCTTCTGCCAAGAAGTCCCCAGTTCCAAAAGACGTATTTAACTTGGAGTCTCCGGGAACGACTACTTGGGTATGCAAATTTGTTCAAATGTCTGATTACGTCACCTAACAATTATTCCAGGCGCGGGAGTTAGCAGAGCACAGGGTCAATAGCGTAGGTTTCAAAAAAATGATGAATGTCAGGTCGGTGCCTTCCCTCAGTATAGGATTCACTTTAGTCACACCACAGATTTGTCCACAAGATATAATCTAGTCGGGAAATGATTGTTAATATTCACGCCACCAGGCAGCAAATTATATAGAGTTTCTAGAAGAAATTAAGTGCTGGCTCCAAGGTCCAGTATTTATCATTACAGTCTTTAAAAACCCGTTATAGGGATATTAGTATTTCTGTCTAACTTGCACCGTCAGATCAGTGTTACTTGAGAAAACCCATGTGGTTCAAAATAAGGACTGTCTATTTCTTCACAAGTATGGAAACTACTACTAGGTGCTGGTAAAGTTAGGGTCACCCCAAAACTTTCACTGTGTGGAGGAAAAATAACACATATAATATACTGAAGCACATTAAAAACGCACCACTATTATATATACTGATGCCGAGAAGCTGGCAAAAAAAAGTGTGGGAATGGATTTTCCCCGTGTTTGCCATGAGATAGAGAGCGAATGGCTGCTGGAATGGAAAGTGCAAGATTCAACCCATGGGTGTGTGTACAGACTACATGAAAACGATGAAAGTTACACGATCAACACGATTCTCAACAGCTATGACCCTGAAAATGTGTACGTGTTGTGGCAGTATACTCGGTATAAAAAGGCCGTTGAGACAAAACGCCCAGTACATGTGCTTGAAATGCCACGACTATCTGAAAACGACCGCCAACGAGCCATTGGTATGTTGGAGACCGGATTGAGCTCGCGGGCCATTGCCAGAAGGATGAATTGCCACCACAGCACGATTGTACGTCTCAATGAACGTTACGGAACCACTGGCAGTGCCCGGGATAGACTTCGGAGTGGCCAACCACGAGTTACTACCCCTGCGCAAGATCGTCATATTGTGCTGAGTCATCTAAAGAATTGACTCTCCCGGCAAGTCAAACAGCAAGAGCAATAGTGGGTAGACATGGGCAAGTCTCTCGAATGACAGTCATACGACGACTCAGAGATACAGGCCTTACTGCAAGACGACCTTATGTTGGGCCAAACTTGACTCACAGACATCGTTAGCAGCGCCTGCAATGGGCAGAGCAACATATCAGATGGACTAGACTGCAGTGGAATGCTGTCCTATTCACAGACGAGAACAGATTCAACATATCCTTTGCAGATGGACGTATGCGGATTTAGCGACGGTGTGAAGAGCGCTTTGCAGATTGCTGTGTCAACCGATTTCGAGGTGGCAGTATTCACATTTGGGGAGGATTCAGTTTTCACTATCGCTTGCCTCTTCACGTCTTCCGTGGAAATGTTAATGCTGTGACATATCGAGATGAGGTTCTGGATGCACTGGCTGCTCCTGCGTTCACAATTTATCCAGACTTGCAGCTTCTCCAGCAGGATAACGCACGTGCATTTTTTTGTATTTTTGGTTTTCTCCCTTGCCTGCACAGAATGCAATGAATTTCATAACAATCAAATGTACAAATTAATGACCAGCATGGATTCATAGGAAAATGAATAAAGATTCCAAATATGTAAACTTGTACACACTTATATTTACATTTCACACTCTGTTCCTGGATTATACAGGTGGTGCGTTTTTAATGTGCTTCAGTATATAATAAACAGAATCTGTACTGGTTAAAACTTACATTTAAACTGGCAAGCAGAGAGCTTTGCTTATCATTTAAACTTCCCGTGACGTAAGTTATATTTAAAAATCAGCATTCCTCATAAATTAGGAACACGTGCGTATCCCGTCATCATTCCTGAGGCTGGATTCTAGAGTTTATACGTTAGTTTAGAAAAATACACTCGACTGAGTATTAGCAGTTAAATTAAATTCATAAATAGCTACAATTGCCGTTATAAGCTAGAAATTAAATTTTTAGTCTGCTTTCCACTGAATGCTTCCCTAGAAAATATAATAGCCTACCAGTTTATTTCTCTTCTGCGCTAAAGAAATAGATTAAAATGAATTAAGCGATTTAACACTTTAACACTCACAAAATCTATATATCTATCATATTAATTACCTCAACCACAGAATTACAGGTAGTCGCACAACTTAAGAATAAAAATGCTGAAAATATTTCTGGAAGTCTAGAAGTTCGACAAATTGCCGAAACAAACTGAGATCTTCGCTAACAGCTATTCTGTTTTCGAGCGACCTATCTACTGTGGAGTCTATGAGCGAGAATGAAATTAAAGTTTCAAACTTGGCCAATATCTTAAAATCAGACAAAGGGCCCAAACTATTTCGCCAAGCGAAATTATCTCCCCTACTCCCAACATTTACGTCCGCTTAACGCGTGTCGTAACTGTCACCTACTGACCACGATGTACGCGTGTCAGTTTCAAATCCCAGACAGCCTGACTCCATTTCAGGGCAGTTTTCACACTACAGCTGACCATGGCCCAAGTGAGCGCCGTGTCAGTTTGGGATTTCTTTCAGACAAATGTCTGGATACTGACCGGTGCAGATGTAAAGTATCACACCTCACCGGGACTTATGCCGAGAAGAAGCTCGCGCGCTCGGTGAGAATGTAGACGATTTGCTACGTCCTATGTTCCGCGAACCGACTTATCACGCCTTCTGACGCCCTGCAGCCCTGACATCTACGTAATATCGTCCTAGCGCGATTCTCAGTTTAAGAGAAAGGAAAACAGGTAAAGTTTGCGAATTATATGAAAATAATATTCGCAAAACGAATGGATGAAAAATACACAGGAAAAAAAAAATACAGAGATAATAAAAGAGAGAATTTATGTGAAAGAATAGGAAGAAGATGTAGGAAATTAAATGAATATAAACCCTACGTGACAGAGCCTCCCCCCTTTAAGATATGGAAGCACTCCATGTCTACGTTATGGAGTTTAATTTCCTATAACCGTAGCTTCGGGGTGTCTGTCCTCTTCCCTCTCATCTTCCCCCCCCCCCCATCTCTGTCCAATTCCTACTCAAGTCCACTCCTCAAAGTTTCCTTCCCCCGGAATGTCTCCCATGCGCGCTTGAAAGAGCGTCGCCGCTTCTGACATTTTTGAAAGATTTCCTGTGATAGCGGTGGAATATCCCTGCCACTATCATCATCTTCGTCAGTTTTGGCGATCGTCAGGAGATGGTCGGAGGTTGGCACTGGTTTTTCCAAGTATCTCTTTAAGAGATTTAAATGGAAAACCTTCTCCTTTCCTTCAATAGAGATCTGGTAGTTAGCCTTAGAAATCTTTTTCAGGACGGTAAACGGCCCTTGCCATCCGATCTTCAGTTGGTTGTTCTCGGTAGGGAGCAACACCAAAACTTTCTCTCCTGCTTCCAGTTCTCTCTCTTCCGCGACTTTCCTGTATCGGTTAGCGTGCTTTGTGCGAGCTCGCTTAAAGTTAGTCGTTGCTAGGTCCCACCCTAGTTTCAACCTTTCCTTTAAAACCGACACATATTTACTTGCTGAGACGACTGTCTCATCCGCCTTCTCGTCTGTCAGAGACTGAAGTAAGGCTTCAAGCGGGCCCTTAATGGGTCTGCCAAATAAGAGTGTAGCTGGCGGAAATCCTGTGGAAGTATGAGGAGATTCTCTGTAGCCAAATAATGCTGCAGGAATACAGAGATCCCAATCTTCAGGTTTCACTTGTGCCAGCTTACTTAGCATCATGGTGAGGTTTCCATTAGCACGTTCCACGAGCCCATTTCCGGCCGGAGTATATGGCTTAGTGTGGATGTGCTGGGTCCTCAAGATCTTAACGATCTCATCCATCAACAGGTTTCGGTATGGAGATCCATTATCCGTCAACACTTGCTGAGGGAATCCCAACCGAGTGAAAATCTGCACGAGGGCTTCTGCGACATGCTTGGCATCTGCGCATGTTAGCGGGATAGCTTCTGCCCATAAAGTGCATGTATCGACTAAGGTCAGGATGAACCCTTTCCTTCTTTTAGTCCTTTCGAAAGGCCCTAAAATGTCGATCACAACCCGTTCGAATGGTGTTCCCATTATTGGCATTTCACCCATGTGGACTGGGGGTGCCCGTTGCTTGGGTGGCACACGTTGGCACTGGGCACAGGATTTGACATATCTGATAATATCAGTATTTACTCCTGGCCACCAATAATGAGTGGTTATACGTTGGTTTGTGGCGTTCTGTCCCATATGTCCGCTAAAGGGAAGAGAGTGCCCCATTTCTAGGATTTGGCTTCTGTACTGTTTCGGTACTAGGAGCTGGTTGTAACCTTGGTCAGGCTTGCCCGTTCTCCGATAAAGTACGCCATCCTCAGAAAAAATGTCCCCGTGCTGTTTGGGTTCCTTCGCCATGGGCAGTTTCCTAAAGCAGGGTGCCAAAGTAGGGTACCTGTATTGCGCTTCTTTAAGTTCCATAGGTAACAAATTAGGCGCAGGCTCCCGTTCCTTCTTGGTTTGCCCTCTTGTAGTTACTGCTGCCACAATCGGCTCTTCCGGTTTCCCAATACACACGTATCTCCCGCCAAGTATGACTGGGTAGATGGGATCATCCATAACAGCCGCTTTGATCACACCTCTGACAAAGTCAGAGTGTATCTCCACCAATGCGATGGGAAGCGCTGTAGGTGCATCACTCTTACGAACTCCACAAAGTTTGACGGTCTCTCCTGTCTCTTGACCGGGTTTAACCAGGTTTCTGGCAACAATGCAATCGTAAGAAAGCCCCGTGTCAAATAAGCAAGAAGTTTGAGAACCGTTCAAAGTAACAGTACCTCGCGTTGAGGGTCTATCCCCAACAGGTTGGGAATCACTGTCAATAATTCCGCCTTGCGAGACTGTCAATAAGCATCCGATGCGTTTCGGCTCGGTGTGCTCGGTCTGATCATATGTCCCGTGCTCAGGGGTTCTCCCTTTGCCACCTTGTCCTTTCTGGCTACGCTGCCATGTAGGGCGGTCGGGTTGATCAGACTGTTTGGGGTGGTTGGGGTACTTGTTCTTGTAGAACTTGGATTTTTCAGGAGGGGGGTTTTGAGGTCCAGTTTCTCTGTGGTTGTTTTGGTTAGAAGCCTGAGAAGATTGCTCTAGGTTATGTTTTCGAAAATGCTCCTCTGTCGGTTTCCGCTTTGTGGCCGGTAGTTCAGCCAGCGCATTGTGATAACGCTCAGACTTTTCCAAAATGTCTTCAAGTTTTTCTGCCCCCTGCTCAGCGAGAAATCTCCGGGTATCAGCAGACAAAGTGTTCTTTATTTGTTCAGTTAGAACAAGTTCCTCAAAGACCTTCATAGGTAGAGGGGAGCTGCGAAAGCTCAAGGCACTTTGTTAGATATCCCTTAAGACGAGATGAGAACTGGTGAAAAGTTTCAGAATTCTCTTTCCGGCTGTTGCGAAACAGTTGCAAAAACTTGCGAGCGTTCATTTCAAAGCGCTCCAGTAACGCTTTCTTCAACACATCGTAGTCGTCTTGTTGGCTACTTTCCAGCTTAGAATAAACATCATAAGCAGAACCTTTTAGGGCCTGGGAAAGTTTCATATTCCAACGCGACCTCTCTAACCCGTACAGAGTTGCAATTTTCTCAAATTTTTCTAACCATGTGTCAATCTTCTCATTGGACAAGGAAAAGATTCAAGAGTGAAAGACATAGCATTTAGTTGAAGAGATTGAGTGTTAGCAGGGTCAGTTAAGGAAGAATGAGGAGAAGACTCTCCATTGCTGGAGGTAGAGGCAGCCCCACGACTTTGGAACTCTAGAGCTTTAAGTGCCAGCTCATGCTGTCTCTCCTCCCTCTTCTTCTCATGCTGTCTCTCCTCCCTCTCCTTTTCTCTGCTGTCTCTCCTTCTCTTTCTCTCTTTCCTCATGCTGCATCCTGCGAATTTCCATTTCCTCGTCCATCTTCTTCTGCTGTAAAGCTTCGGCTGCTTCTTCTTTCCTCCTAGCTTCTGCTTCTTTCCTCCTAGATTCTTCTTTTTCCTCTTTAGCTTCAGCTGCTTTCCTCTCCGCATCATATCTCTCAAGTTCGTCTCTGACAAAAGCTTTCGCTTCGTCTCCTTCCAGTCCCTCCTCTCTCGCTTCGTCCCTGAGAAGTTGTCTAAGCTTTGCCCTCTCGGCCATATTATGTCAGTGACTGAGACTAGTGGAGAACGAAAATAGGAAAAAGGATACACTGGTTCCTACCACTTACGAGAAAAAAAAACCCAAAAATTCAAAAGATGATATCCTTAACCCTGGGATACCTCCTCCAAAATAAAATCTAACTATCGCTGCTATTATCGGCAATAAAGCACTCAATGCAAAACACGACTACGCCAAATAAATGGTAGTTAAGATTACAACTGAAAAATAAGTTGCTACAGTGGAAAAGCAAAAGAATATTGCAAAAATTAAAGAGAAAAATAATCCCTTAATTTTTAAAAATCCACTATAAGTTCGCCCCTGAAGTCAGATCGGGTAAGGGAGGGAATTAATCTGGACAAAAAGTCCGAAACACACTCCTTAACTTAGTTCAAACGCCGTTCTGCCTCAGTACCCAGTGAATGTTATACACTCACCACTTTACCAGCATTTAGTATTACAATCAGCAGTTAACATATATCCCGACAAAATCAACCTGTAACCAAAATGTATATTATTCAAAGATGCTGTGGAAAAAAAAAACTTATTAGTTTGTGTGGTCAGCACGCCCGTAAACAGATCGCTAGTCTAGGGGGTAATTTTTTTTTTTTTTAAAAAGATACACAGTCACAAGACATCACACTCTTACTCTATATCAGAATACAGAATCTTAAGTTCAAAATCCAGATAGACGAGTCCACGTTTGTCGTACTCGTCTTCCTATTCTAAGTTCAAAGACCGGAAACGAGCCCTCATTTGTCGTAGATTTCCGATAGGAGAATTAAGACTAGGTTTGGTCCCTTCTGAATAGGTTTGAATAGGTGATAGACTCAGTGAGAGTTAGTGAAAGGTAATAGAATTTCCACACACGTGAGATGATAGATTTGATATAGTGGCTGTCTCTGAAAGCGAAAAGAATTCTTCTCTCTCTCACCTATCTTCTACAACAGTTGTTACAGCGTCAGACAGACTACACCAATATACATATTACGTATATTTCTATCACTCACAGGCACGCACATACACGTGACGACAGGTAAACACACAGACGTGGGAAAACTATAACAATGATATATATATTATCTAGAACGAGCTGACCAAACACGATTATTAAGTTCAAGAGCGATTTTATTATCAGGAAAAATCGGCTCACAACATCAAAGAAAGTACATCAAGGAAAATACATATACACATAGTCATAAAAAATCAAGGAAATGTTGCAAGGATGATAGCCCCGTTATAGTGTTAACTCTAGGTTTAGCCCGGCCCCGTTAAGAGAACAGATGATGGCGCCCGAGTCACAGATACATAGGGTTTGAGTCTAAGAGTTTTCTTTGTTTTATCTCGTAATTATATGCACAGAGTTTGAAAAAAATCTGATTTAACCTAAGACAAAAACACAAGAACTCTAGCCTTAGCAACAAATTATGCAGATTGAAAAAAAAAATTAGGACAGCAACAGGGTGTCAAAGATAAAATAGTGAAAAATATCACTCAAACCAGCGTACACTCATTCATTCCGCCATGGCTTCTCACACTTGTACTCACGACTTTGCTTGCTGCCTCTTGGAACACATTGATTTTAGATTTTCACACAGACTCAAAAAAATGCAGTCTTCTGCCAAGAAGTCCCCAGTTCCAAAAGACGTATTTAACTCGGAGTCTCCGGGAACGACTACTTGGGTGTGCAAATTTGTTCAAATGTCTGATTAAGTCACCTAACAATTATTCCAGGCGCGGGAGTTAGCAGAGCACAGTGTCAATAGCGTAGGTTTTCAAAAAAAATGATGAATGTCAGGTCGGTGCCTTCCCTCAGTATAGGATTCACTTTAGTCACACCACAGATTTGTCCACAAGATATATAATCTAGTCGGGAAATGATTGTTAATATTCACGCCACCAGGCAGCAAATTATATAGAGTTTCTAGAAGAAATTAAGTGCTGGCTCCAAGGTCCAGTATTTATCATTACAGTCTTTAAAAACCCGTTATAGGGATATTAGTATTTCTGTCTAACTTGCACCGTCAGATCAGTGTTACTTGAGAAAACCCACGTGGTTCAAAATAAGGACTGTCTATTTCTTCACAAGTATGGAAACTACTACTAGGTGCTGGTAAAGTTAGGGTCACCCCAAAACTTTCACTGTGTGGAGGAAAAATAACACATATAATATAATAAACAGAATCTGTACTGGTTAAAACTTACATTTAAACTTGCAAGCAGAGAGCTTTGCTTATCATTTAAACTTCCCGTGACGTAAGTTATATTTAAAAATCAGCAATCCTCATAAATTAGGAACACGTGCGTATCCCGTCATCATTCCTGAGGCTGGATTCTAGAGTTTATACGTTAGTTTAGAAAAATACACTCGACTGAGTATTAGCAGTTAAATTAAATTTATAAATAGCTACAATTGCCGTTATAAGCTAGAAATTAAATTTTTTTAGTCTGCTTTCCACTGAATGCTTCCCTAGAAAATATAATAGCCTACCACTTTATTTCTCTTCTGCGCTAAAGAAATAGATTAAAATGAATTAAGCGATTTAACACTTTAACACTCACAAAATCTATATATCTATCATATTAATTACCTCAACCACAGAATTACAGGTAGTCGCACAACTTAAGAATAAAAATGCTGAAAATATTTCTGGAAGTCTAGAAGTTCGACAAATTGCCGAAACAAACTGAGATCTTCGCTAACAGCTATTCTGTTTTCGAGCGACCTATCTACTGTGGAGTCTATGAGCGAGAATGAAATTAAAGTTTCAAACTTGGCCAATATCTTAAAATCAGACAAAGGGCCCAAACTTATTTCGCCAAGCGAAATTATCTCCCCTACTCCCAACATTTACGTCCGCTTAACGCGTGTCGTAACTGTCACCTACTGACCACGATGTACGCGTGTCAGTTTCAAATCCCAGACAGCCTGACTCCATTTCAGGGCAGTTTTCACACTACAGCTGACCATGGCCCAAGTGAGCGCCGTGTCAGTTTGGGATTTTTTCAGACAAATGTCTGGATACTGACCGGTGCAGATGTAAAGTATCACACCTCACCGGGACTTATGCCGAGAAGAAGCTCGCGCGCTCGGTGAGAATGTAGACGATTTGCTACGTCCTATGTTCAGCGAACCGACTTATCACGCCTTCTGACGCCCTGCAGCCCTGACATCTACGTAATATCGTCCTAGCGCGATTCTCAGTTTAAGAGAAAGGAAAACAGGTAAAGTTTGCGAATTATATGAAAATAATATTCGCAAAACGAATGGATGAAAAATACACAGGAAAAAAAATACAGAGATAATAAAAGAGAGAATTTATGTGAAAGAATAGGAAGAAGATGTAGGAAATTAAATGAATATAAACCCTACGTGACATCCATATAGTAGTCTCCTTTCTCTGGAGGGTTATGGGCCTTTGGCAATTTGCCAAAACAAGGCTTCAATGTGCTGTCTGCTGTTTGAGCCTTTTTCATCTTTGTACGATGAATGTTTATTGGATCTCCCTCCTCCTTTTTGGTGCTCGACCTGGTATGGTTTGCTGCCACGACAACAGGTTTTATTGGGTCACCCAAAAAGACATATTTACATCCTATTACCAGCGGGTATATAGGATCATCACTCACTGCTGCTCTTATCACTCCTTCCACATAGCGAGTTCTCACGTTGATCCTTGCTATGGGAAGTGTCATGGTGCCAGTTCCCTGCATTGCCCCTTGTATGTCCACTGTTTCTGTGGTAAGTTGGTCAGGGTGCACTAGGGTTGCACTCACGACTGAGTCGAATTCCAAACCTGAATCATATAAGCACTGAATTTTAGTGCCATTACTTGTCACTTCCTCACAGACAGGGGGATGATGGAGGTCATTCTGACTACCTGCCAGTTCCTTCCTTCCCTTGTTCCCTGTTGTGAGACATGCAGCGTAATAAGGAGGGTTGTTCCTTCTGCAGTCCGCAGTATTGTGGTTACTCATTAGACAAGTTTTACACCACTTTCCTTCCTTCCGGTAAGGTGTCTTATCCGATCTTAGAGGGTTTTTTGTCCTTTTGGTCAAATCTTTGTTTGTTCCTTGTGGTATGGTCCTTTTGTTCATATTTGGTATAGTTTTGTGATGATTTGAAGTTTTCACCCTGCTTCTTCTTATTTCCTAATAATTCTGCCTGAGCTGCTTGATATCTCTCAGCAACAGTTACAATATCTTCCAATCTCTCTGCTCCTTGTTCCATGATAAACTTCCTCATTTCTTGAGGCATGGACTCTTTCACTTGCTCCATCATTATAATTTCTTTCAGATCCTGACACTTTCCTAAACTACTCCATTTTTCCAAATAGGTTTCCAATCTAGCAGAGAATTGGTGATAGTTTTCTCCTGGAAGAAGTTTAGCTGTTCGGAATTTCTTTCTATATGATTCTGAGTTTTTTTCATATCTCACAAGCAGTGCCTGCTTCAGGATTTCATAATCTTCCTGGTCATCTCTTGAGAGCTTCAAATATACATCGTAGGTAACACCTCTCAATCCCTGAGATAGTTTAAGACTCCACTTTTCTTTCACTAAGCCATAGGTAGTGGCTAGTCTTTCGTATCTATCCAGGTACGACTCAATGGCGTCTTCTTTCTCAACAAATGGGTCCAGATGAAAATTCATGGCCCCACTTGAGGTGCTCTGGCTGGAGCTACTCTCTGAGTGAGGTGAGCTACCACCATTATTGCCAGTATTTGCCTGAATTTCAAGCTCTTTTAATCTCAACTGATGGTCTCTCTCTGCTTGTAATTTCCTTTCCTCAGCTTCAATTTTCTTTGCCTCATTTTCAGCCTCCCATTTCTTGGCTTCAATTTCCAGTCTTTTGTCTTCTCTCTGAGCTTCCAGTCTTTTGTCTTCTCTCTCAGCTTCCAGTCTTTTGGCTTCTCTTTCAGCTTCCAGTCTTTTGGCTTCTCTTTCAGCTTCCAGTCTTTTGGCTTCTGTCTCTAATTGCAACTTTCTTTCTTCCCTATCCATGTGTTTGTCCACTTCTGTTGTGACATACTGAGTAAGAGCATCACCTGTCATGTTTAATTCCTTACCCATCTGCATGATCGCAGTCCTGAACTTCACTAGATCAGCCATGGCGTTACTTAGATAGGGTATGTAAATTTACTATAACCCAATTATTGTAATTAAACTTAATTAATTTAAATGAACAAATAATTTCCGTGCAACCTTGTGAGCATCAACTATTTACTGAGTACTAAATGGTACTCCTCCTAAGAAAACAATAAAAAATCCTATTATAGAATTTTTTTCAAAAATTTGTTTCTTATGTTATCTATGGGTGGCACAAGATAGAGTGTAGATGGATGAATAGACTAAGTATGGCTCAAGATATACAGAAATATCCCAGGAACGAGCCCCCAGTGTGGCGAGAGGTTTTATTTGGCTCTTGGATCAGTATAGTACTGACAATTACAGAAATAGAATTTCTGCAGAAAATGGTGAAGTCCCAGTGTCTGAGAGAACTACTGGTATCACAACTTAGTTACGGCTGTGAATGATCTGATCTCGAAACAATAGTAGAGAGGAGACCGACATAAAGTGCCACCTCCGCTGTGTAACTAACTGTGATATTAAACAAAACAAGGAAACAGATTTTTACTTAACAATGATAAAATTGACAAGGCTTCAAATACAATTTCCTAAGTATTTATTTAGTATATACACTATCTACTCTTGTGCTGAAGGGTGAATGTTGAAAAAAATGGGATGTAATGGAATTGTAAGTTTACATGTGATTTACAAATATTTATTTTATATATATAAATATTTTACAACAAGTTTTCCAATTGTAGGAACAAAAAAATTATATCAGCTATGCTGTTAATTTTGTCTCTTGCTATGCTAATTCACTTTCTCATCACTGACAGTTTCTATGCTCACAATGCTGACAGAAATGGTACTAATGTGTACTCATCTCTCTTAAGTCTGTTCTTCTTTGTTTGGTTCACACAATAACGGCAGAGTATCGTTCCTTTAGCCCACCCAAGACTGAGGGGGACCAAAGATGTAGAGTCTGGTCAACCTCTATGCTCCTGCGGAGTTCCAGGCTGCGGGATTGACTCGAACATACGATCTCAGTTTTTAATGACACGACTGAAACCCTCTAAGATTCAACCGGCCAGATTTTTGACGCGACTTAGCGAAGTAGGCTGCAGGTCGATGCCCTCAGGTAAGCTCTAAATCAAGGTGACAGCTTCTTCCTCTTCAGTCGGTCGGTATCTCTGGCGTCGTCTCGGTGATGTGTGATTATGCATAAAATCCGCCCGATTATATAGGTAGGTGAATTCTTAAGCAAGGCTTTCGGTTGGTTCCTGGCGGAGCAAGCTGATTGGTTTCCTCCGGTTTCGTCTTTTGCTCGTACAGCCTAATTTTATTCAGTTTTAATCCGCCATCTTGCGTGAACATGATGGCCGTTAATTTATTCTGTCTCAGAGACTGCTGAACGGTGCTCGTTGATTGGTTGAAGCAAATCTGTATCTCGACATAGTGATTAACAAAGTAGTGGGTTACACTCGTTTCACGACAATTGTCCAGTCTGCTTTCTTGTAGTTCCACCAAGAGAGAGTGCTGCTCTCCTTGACAAATTCATTTTCCACAATTAGGAAGACTGGCCGGTGGTCGCTGCCTCCAAGTTGTTTCCCTACAATGCCGGGTGAGTGGAATACCAGGTCTGGTGTAGAGGTTGTGTGCCATGATCTTGAGTAGAAGGTTGGTGGGTCGATTGACTGGTTAATCAGGATAAGCCCATTGTCATCCTGCCAGTTTTCAAGCTCCTCACCTCTCCTGTCCATGTGATCATAGCCCCAGCTCTGTGAGTGGCTGTTGAAGTCTCCGCATACAATCAGTCTTCCTTTTGCTGGGATTGTATCTAGTGCCAGTGGGCGGTCGCTCGGACAGTAGTAGTTGAGCAGGTGGAATTCTGAACTTTCTGTCCTGAGATGAAGCATCTGGTATTCTGCCCCCTCCATATATGTTTCAAGCTGACATGCACTGATGTTATTCCTCACGAGTGTCAGTATTCCACCCTTTCGCCTGTCTATTCGGTCAGATCGGTAGCACTGGTAGCCTCTGATTTTGAAGGCTATGTCCTTGTTGAGGTGGGTTTCTTGCAAGCAACATACATTTACTTGCTCTTCATTCAAGATATTTTCGAGCTCTAATTTTTTTGCTGTAGCCGTCTTTTTTACTATTGACGCCTTCAGCATTCCAGTGCATTATTTTAAATGGTCTTTTCTTTGCTTGGCCAGTAGCTCTATTCTCATGCCTCCTGGCTCCACGGGGCAATTGAGAAGGACCCCCAGTAGTAGGGGTTGGGCCCTTCCGAGGCAGAGGGCCCGGCACTGCACCTGCCTGGGTGTCCATCACAGGGCGAGTGCCATAACGTTTTGCAGATATAGGCATACTTCCATAGCGCGTGTGCGTGGCATCCTGATTGCTGTGGTGCGCCTCTTGGCTGGTTGCCTCCGTCTTCAGCACCTTGACTTGCTAGGGCAGACTGCTGTGGTCTTGCTCGAGTGTAGGAGGGCCTGGCCAGTCTTGGTTTTTCAGCCGCTGATGGCTGTACTTGAGCCCCATCTCCACGTCAAGGAGCTGGCCTCGATGGGGGCTACATCAATCAATATTAAACCATTATTGCTACATCCATAAATATATCAACATGATAGCTACATTCATCAATATCACAACATTATAGCTACATCAATAAATATAGCCACATTATAGCTACATCCTTCAATATAGCAACATCACAGCTACATTAATCAATATAGCAACTTTATAGCAACATCCATCAATATAGCAACAATACAACTACATCACCAATATAGCAACATTTAGCTACATCAATAAATATAGCTACATCTATCACCATAACAATATTATAGCCACATTCATAACTATAGCAAAATTACAGCTACACCTGTCAATGTAACAACATTATAGCCACATCCATAAATATAGCAAAATTTAAGTTACATCCATCAATGTAACAAGAACATAGTTACATCCATCAATACAGCAACAGTATATCTGCATCCATTATGGCTACATCCATCAAGATATCAATATTGCAGCTACGTCCATCAATATATCAACATTATAGCCACATCAATCAAGATATCAATATTACAGCTACATCCATCAATATATCAACATCATAGTTACATCCATCCAGGGCCGTAGATACGGGGGGATTTTGGGGGAAAATATACTGTACCGGTACCAAAATAGTGCATGAAAATTTTTTTATTTTATTAAGCACCCCCCCGTCCCCCCACCCCCCCCCCCCCTCCCCCCCCCCCCCATAATAAAGTCCTATCTACGGCCATGCATCCATCATTACTCAACATTATAGCTAAATCCATCAATTCATCAACATTACAGTTACATCCATCAATATACCAACATTATAGCTAAACATATCAAGATATTGTTACTACAGCTACATCCATCAAGATATCAACATTATAGATACATATATCAAGATATCAACATAACAGCTACATCCATCAAGATATCAACATTATAGCTACATATATCAACATTATAGCTGCAGCTACATCTATCAACATTACAGCTACATCCATCAAGATATCAACATTGTAGCTACATATATCAAGATATCAACATTACAGCTACATCCAACAATATATCACCATTACAGCTACATGATTCAATATATCAACATTACAGCTACATCCAACAAGATATCAACATTATAGCTACATCCATCAAGATATCAATATTACAGCTACACCTATCAATATATCAGCATTACAGCTACATCCATCAAGATATCAACATTATAGCTACATCCTTAAGCATCAACACTATAGCTACACCTATCAGTATATCAACATTATAGCTAAATCCATCAATATATCAACATTATAGCTATATCCATCAGTATATTTACATTATAGCTACATCCATCAATATATCAACATTATAGTTATATCCATCAGTATATCAACATTATAGCCACATCCATCAGTATATCAATATTATAGCTACACCCATCAATATATCAACATTATAGCTACATATATCAATATATCAACATTATAGCCACAGTACATCCATCAGTATTTCAACATTACAGCTACATCCATCAAGATATCAACATTACAGCTACATCCATCAATATATCAACATTATAGCTACATCCATCAATATAACAACATTACAGCTACATCCATCAGTATAACAATATAGCAATATTCATCAATATAACAACATTATAGCTACATCCATCAATATTGCAACTTTCCAGATTCTTCTGCTTTTCTTCGTGTCCTCTCTTTGTTCCAGTCGGAGCATTGGCTTACCATTTCAGTTGGTTTCCTTGCAGAAAAACCTGCGCCAGAAAATTTAATAAACTCTTGTTTTTTGTTGTTGTTGATGAAAAAAAAATATACCCTCTTCAACCTGTGATGGGTTATAATTATAGTGTGGCTAATTCAGTTTCAGTTTGTTTTACCATATCAGAGGCTTCAGCGATGGTTTCAGTACAACAATATTCATATTTATCAGACCACAAGGTCTCTTACCTTATATTTGGACGCGCCCTAATATAACCGACGGACCGTGTACCTAGGTTGAACGACGCCCTCTTCGCCAAAACTCCTGTTTAAAACAAATAAATGATGGTTTCGGTAGCAATATTTTCATACGGTTGATGCAGGAAAATAGGAGAGAAATTGAGCGGATGGCACGTGACAGGAGATCTTGGCATGTGTTTGTTGAAGGCCTATGCTCCTTGGGGAGCTAAAGGGTATTGATTGATTGATTGATACAATGATGCAGACACGATCTGTAATGTTTTAACACGCATACAAATGATTAAACAAGTTATCACTTATACTGTATATATAAATGATTTGAACTATATTTCGTGTATGAACTATGAGTTTATTCTACGAACAACTGATATAATTTAGTTTATTACTAGCTTTGTTATTTCTGGGGCTGTTAAACATAAATTTGGCACCAATTTTTCTAGCGCTGGGCCGGTTCATCCAGTTCTTGCGTATGTGTCTTGTAACGTCATATCCGCCGCAGCTGACGTAACAGGGCCAGGTTTGCTTCTTTAGAGACACAATGAAATCAATATCTCGCTGACTTCTAACTATAACTTCAGTAATGCTTGTGTTGTATCCAAGCGACCTAAATGTTGGACACACAATTGTTATTTTACAATGTGCGAGAATGTATGTACAGTGCAATCGCAATTTGCGCGAACTCAGAATAACGCGAGCTAAGGGATTGGGGGTAGGGGGGGAACAAGCATTCTTGCTACTAGTAGTAAAATTCAAAATTTATTGTTTTTATTTTAAATTTCTTATACATCAATCTATTGCAACTGAAGAGAATTCAAAGTAACGCGAGCTAAGAAAAAATAAATGCAAGCAATATCACTACTTGTATTTTTGTTGATCAGAATCGACATCACTGCGCTCCGGGCAAACCCATAGGTGCTCAGTCTCCCTGCAGCGAATGTCGAAGGATATATATATATATACACACACACACACACACTAAGTATCAAGGACACATGTGTGGACAGTGTCTACCACACTCTGTCTTTTGTCTCGTTCTCTAGAGGTAACAAATACAACTGCCAGCTTTCATGAAAGGGAATCATGAAGACAGTCACCTCGAAAATTTGTACCGATTTAATATTAACATAACATTGAATGTTCAGCAATGAATGTTCCTGGCATACAACATTCGTGGTATAACAGAGCTCAGACCCCGCATTCCAGATCTATTTCTATTAACTGCCAAATATACACAAAGCACTGGTTTCCTCCATATTAGCTTCCTTCCTTTTTCTTCCGCACCGCACGGTGCTCTTCAAAACTCGGTGACGTCACAGGAATACAAGCTGCGCACCATTTTCACACAAACAACCACTAACATCACTACTATTCATATGCTTAAGATCAAGCTGTAATAAATAAACCAGTCCGTGCAATCTCATTCATCCATCTCCATTTGATGCACACAACATAATAATAAAGCTCCACGTGGAACACAGGTGTCATAAATGTGTAGTTCATACAACATCAAAATTATCATTCTTGACACTAAGTGTTTCTGTAACGTGCTGATTGTGTACACACCGGATGAATCCTCTCATACGTCCATCCCTGCTGGTCTTACTTTTGATGCCAAATTCCAACAATCTTAGCCTTGTTGATTCATCCACTGCTGTGTCGTTCTCTAACAGGCGATCATCGATGATCCTTAGTATCTCTCCCTTATCCATATCCAGTGTCATCAGTACTAGTATAACAGTTCATGTTTTTATTATATATTTTTAATGTTTATGTTGAGTATCCGATTGGTTAAGCGGTTAGAGCGTTTGCCTCTCGCGGCAAAGTTGCTGGGTTCCGGGTTCGAAACTTGGTAGCTTCACGCTTCAGTCTGCCCAGCTGTAAAAAGGTATCTGACTCTGATCTTGAGTTAGGAAGTCTAAGGCAGCAACAAAGGAAACTGGTCTCCCCCCCCCCCATCCCATCTCATTAAGCTGGGCCCTAGTATAGCAAAGCCTCTAACAAATCACTCCCATAAGGCAGTATTTGCAATGGGGCTACCTTTTTATGTTTATGTTCGTTTTCGTATGCTGTCTGAAAATGTTTGTTATTTTAAAAAAAAATGTTCATCGATTTTGCAGACGTATAACCTAAAGTGTAACGTGCTTAAATTCTAAGGAGAAAATTATCTCAATTTGCGCGGATCTCAAATTACGCGCTCGTCTCCGGAACGTTACCCTCGCGCATATCACGACCGCGCTGTGTATGTTATTCACACTGAAAGTTTGACATTTCAATTTTGAAACAGAAAATGTGAGATCGTGAATGGGTGACAAGCGAGGTCAATAGTTCAATGAAGCCTTAATTCTAATAATTGTGTAGCTGTGCATTCAGCTGTGTGTGTGTGGTGCATTTGGCAACTGTATGTATATATATGTATGTATCTATGTGTGTACGTACGTTCGCATGCCTACCTAGTAGCCTGTCTGAGTATCTATGTATCCATCTATCTATCTATCTATCTATCTATCTATCTATCTATCTATCTATCTATCTATCTATCTATCTATCTATCTATCTATCTATCTATCTATCTATCTATCTATCTGTCTGTCCTTCAACTGCCTATATATCTATATAATATTTCTGAAGGTCAGTGTGTCGATCTGTTTGTGTATCAGTTTGTCTAATATCTGCCTGCCCTATCTATGTCTGTTCCGCGTGCGCTATGAAAGAATGAAAGGAATGTATGCAATCTCTATCAACGTTCGAATTAACTGTATATTGCAGACATCTCCTTGACAGAGCCTCAATGGATCGAAAAGATTAGAGTTCTATTTAAATTGTTGAGCCATAATTCGAAGCGAAACCTATAGTCACGAAGTATAATGAATTTGTTCTCGACTGATCACCTTTGTCTTCTGTTGGTGGCACAAAAATAGTATTCACTGGGGCTGGAAATTCGTGAATAGTTAAACACTCACCCAGAAATCGGTCGCCATTTTGAAAAATAACATTTTAAAGATTTTAATCCAAACTGTATTGGTCAAAGATTACTATCAAAGATAAAAGAAAGTAATTATAACTCACCATGAAAGATTTTTATATGAGATTATAAGAACTAACATCATTTCTATTCAGAATAACTGTTACGATTTGGCGAAAACAAGCTGTTACGCATGCGCGAATGACCTGAAACTGGGTTAGTCGGTTAGTATGACCAAGAGTGAACACTCGACCTGGTGAATTTTTGCTGATCGTACTGTAAAACCTTTATAAGTACTTTAGCAATCTCTTGACAAACAAGAAAAGTGTTTTGGGTGGGAAAAAGAATTAAAGATCTTTAGCCACATAAGAAAACTGAATGTATGTGTAAATTTATAAATTTTATGGCCTTGCAGATTAATTGTACCGAAAAAAGGTTTATCTAATATTTAAGTTAATTGACAAGCGGTGGTGGGGAGAACTTGTGTAGTGTGTGCATTTATCGGAAGTGCTGGAGCTGAACTGTTTTATAAATGTTAGAATCGTGAACTAGATTGCGCAAACCTGGATGAGAATTCTTTTTTGGTTGAAATTGGTAGAAATATAGGATTAGAAATATAGGGTTGTGTTTTGTGTATAGTTAAGACACGTTGTTTTTTTTTTTTTTTTTTTCTTCTTCTTCGTTCGCTCTAATATAACCACATCCAGCTCTCTCGTACAGTTGGCAGTCTGTCTCAGACTTCACTTAATTCTCTCATATAGCAACATCTATCTCTCTCATAAAGTTGAAAGTTTGTCTCAGGTCTCTCTTATTGCTGGCATACAACCACATTTATTTCTCTCGTAAAATTAGCGGTCTGTCTCAGGCTTCTCTAGTCGCCATATAGTTTCTCCTACAAATGGGTTAGCGGATTCCACATTGTTCATTTACTCATCTCCTGGCGTCGACAGTCTTAGAAGACATGTTCTTCCTTTTGCTTGTTTTCCCCACATTGACACACGTCTGTGTGCTCGATTTTTAATTATTTGAACACATGGTATTTGAGTCTACAGTGTCCGGATTCTTAGTCTGAACATTATCACCTGATCTTTCCTTGATACGGACGAGTATGCTTGTTACTACTGATTATTGCGTTTATCTTTTCATATGTTACTTTGTCTTCAGTTTGAATTTTGCTTCCTCTTTTAGCAAGCCTATCGGTGAAGAAGCTGACAGACTGGCAAAGGAAGGTGGACAGCTACCACAGCCTGACCCAAGTATAACTTTCGAAAAGGCAAGGAGTTTTATCAGAAGCAGATACAGGAACAAATGGGAAGCAGAACATCCGGGCAACACGAACAATGACGCATATTACCAGCTCAGCAGAAGACAACAAGTGATAATCTTCAGACTCCGCACGGGCCACAACAAATTGACATACCACCTGTTCAACAAGCTAAAGATAGGAACTACCAATGAGTGTGACTGTGACAGCGATAAAATGACTGCTGAACATCTTCTTCAAAGAGAAAACATATGTGGCCATCACCAGTACCATTCCTGGAAAAGCTCTATGAAGATAGAAATAGCCTCAAGCTGACTACTGCTTTCTTTGAACATATTCAAGTTGACGTCTGAGAGTGTACGAAGAAGACAATGCAGCGGGCAGAAATCCATTGCGTTTTCATGTGTTGAATTTACAGGTTGAGGAAAAGGAGGGTGTAACAAACTCGATGCATCTTTCATCCTGGGGAAAAACACCGCGCCCAGTTCAGTCGGCAGACACCTGTTTACGCCCCCAAGATATTTATGGCGGTAGTAGAAAGTACTGTTACCGCTCAGTTAATGTAATGACTTTTGTGGGTAAACGAATGCCCATAAGAACTGTCACAAACCGGGGCGGCCCCTATCGATCTTTGTTTCTCTCCGGCAGTATCGGTACATTTATGGCACTGATTTTTATTATGTGCTCTCAAGTTATCGCACTTTTCTTTCTTTCTTTCACTGTTATTTATACATAAAATAAATACCCAGTCTTACTATAACACACTCTTGACAATATTCTTTCAGTAAATCTGAAATTTATGTCAATCACGTCTAGAGAATTACTAGATAGGTTCTATAATCCGGGACCTATATTACAGGGAGAAAGGTTTTAGTATATAGACGGGTGGGGAATAAGAGACAGCTAGTTGTCCCATTACCCTATCGCACCCGCTTCATGCAGGAAATGCATTTAACCATGCCCCATCCCCGTAAAGGATCATATGCCCTGGTAAAACAGGTCTTCTTGAATTACTTCTGGCCAGGTTTGCGACATGATGTTCGACAGTTTGTGCGAGATTGCTCTGTTAGCCCTAGCCCGGACAATCAGAAGGATGAAACTACAAAGAAAGAGTTTGAGCAGAGTAACCAACAACCAAAGTTGGATAACTCGTACCTCAACTCGATATTTCTGTGTAGTAAGGCAGAATTACGTCAAGCGCATAAGAACGACATTACTTTAGCGCCATACTCTGAACAGAGTCAGCTCAAAATAAACCATACTTCAGCTGGAACTTTCCACAACGAGGATGGGATTATTTTTCGACGGACGAGGCAAGGGACGCAACTCGTGGTGTCTCTACCCGTAAGATCCTCCGTCATGAAAGCGGCTCATGTATCATCATCAGCAGAACATGTTTTAGTAGGAAATACCATAAGTAACCTTAAGGAGGATTACTGTTAGCCTAAACGGTGGGCAGATGTGCGTGAGTACATTGAAAACTGCACACACTGCCTAGCGAGAAACTCAGTCACTCGCCACCGAGATAAAGGAAGAGAGGACAACTCTACGAGAGAGAGAGAGAGAGAGAGAGAGAGAGAGAGAACCCGGTAGACAGTAGAACCCATCGAGAAGTGACCGCCCCATAGCTAGATATTCTACAAATCTCTTAGGAGAGGGGGTATGTGACAAAACGGGGCGGCCCCTATCGATCTTTGTTTCTCTCCGGCAGTATCGGTACATTTGTGGTACTGATTTTTATTATGTGCTCTCAAGTATCGCACTTTTCTTTCTTTCTTTCGTCGTTACCCGGTCATCCTTTCTGCTGAGAAGATAGCAGATTTTTGATTTACCGCTGAGAAGACGATTACAGCATACATATGTTGTCAAGGGAGTTCCCCGATCTGTCTGTAAGTTTGTGCACAAGGGCATCGGACATCACATTACCATATATGGGAGACGTGACCTTTGTCACATTTTTCCATGTCGGAAATATTTTGAAAGTACAACATCCGACCTTTCTGAATATGATTGGAGCATTTATTTAACTCCAAAACAAACGAAGGCGTGGGAAGATAGGAATATATTCTGACCATTTCGCAGTTTTATTTCACTGTGAATTTTACGCTCGCCAAGACAACATCAGACCTCGCCAGAAGGAAGACTAGATTCATAATTCCTTTTGTTAACCGGAACTTTTATCGGAGAATCAAATAAGACTTACAAAGCACAGGAAATCTCTACATTTTAATAAGAAACACCTGGACTAGGAAACTGAAGAAAAAGACACGGAGTCGGAGGGAATTGAAGTTAAAATTAACGACCACCAGTACACGTGAAAAAATGCAGCTGCCAGTGCCTTTTTTTAAAAGTCCTCTGAGCTAAAACGTATAAACATTTTCCGCTGGTCCCGGGTACGTGGGTCTCCTGTCCATTCAGTATATATATATATATATATATATATATATATATATATATATATATATATATATATATATATATATATATATATATATATATATATATCACCCGTGTGTTGCCGGGGCCCGAAAGGGGAGCAAAGAATAGTAACACTGCACCCTACCACGCATGTCGTAAAAAGCGACTAAGGAGGGTTGGGCATGGGGCTGTTTACCCCATCCCGTAAAAACTTCGCACAGTGGGCTGATCACCTGCTTGCCAACCAATCTGATTACGGAAACAACGATAGATTGTTTGGTCTGTTTTTGTTCCACAAAGACGCCACTAGGCGTGGTGGAAACAGCGATAGATTGATCAATTTGTTGTTGCCCTAAGACGCCACTAGGCGTACTGGCCACATACTGCTTTGCCGGTTGGTGGCTAAGGATGGAAGAAGAAGAATATATATATATAAGATTGACTCTGGTGTCTAACTTCGTTTCTCTCTCGTCTGGACTGAATCTTCAAATAGGCCTGTTCGCCGCCTCGCTATCTCTGTATATAGACCCTAGGGCGAATCACTCAACTTAGTCCATGCGCGCAGTAATTTGGCCACTTAAATAACACTCGCAATTATTGCTCTAGAAGGCACGAAAACACAAATATACACAACTATTTCTAGAGCAAAAACGCAAATATACACCACAACTAATTTTTAGGCTTTATTATGGCCTAGTAATATATCTTCTACTTCGTCAGACTTTTCACATCCCAGCGATACTTGCTCGCACCGTCACGTGAGCTGACAGTCACGTGGGCTGCGCGCACATCGAAAATATATGGGCGATAAATATGCCATGAACATGAAGGGGGCCTCCGGGGTGTCTTTACGGCCCCATCACATATCTCCCTCATGATTTTGTTGTCGTCCCAACAACATCACTACCTCTGGCGCTTCAATTGTAACCTCTCAGATCGTTGGTGCTGCGCATGACTCTTTCTGAGTGGCGATGCTTTGGGCTGAGCTTCTGTAATAGGTACAACCCGGCTGGGGACCCTCTTGGTCGTCATGTCCCTAGCTGTACGTTGTCGGGCTGGCAGTTGCTGTGGTCTAGAAGATTCGCCTACTTGTGCCGCGTCGCTGCTTGCTTGTGGCATCTGCTTGTCAGTGCATGTAACTGTCGACTTTGTAGGGGGATTGCTCCTGACGTGCTTTACACTCGTTTTATAATGACGGTGGCTTACATTCCCCACAGTCTGCTTTTGATGAGTCTCCTCTTCTGAACACCGATGTGCCCTCCCTCCTATCTGCTTAGGACGAGTTTCCTCCCCCAAACGACTACCAATTTTCTCGGTTCTCTTAGGGTGACAGTTGTCACGGCCATCTCTTGGTTTACATACTGTAGGCAACCTGGTTGTGGCAGTACGTCTAGGGAAAAAGCTCCTTGAGGGACAGGCGGATATCAAGTGTTCAGTGGACTTGCATTTACAACATCTCTTCGGAAGCGGGCCTTGAGGGCACTTGGCTGCCATGTGGCCTGAGAACTCTCCACAATTGTAGCACATCAACCTTGTAGGCTTTCTCTGTGCCAGGGGTTGCTTCCTATTACCCTTACATTCCTGACCATCAATGCCGCATACAAAGACTGCTTCCATGCCCTGGACAGATGGTTTGCTGTCAAATGCTACTCGTTCATTCCTTGCCAGACTCCGGAATCCCTTTCTGAAGATCTTGGTCTGATGTACGAATACATCAATACCTCCATCATCTGGCGTGATAAACCTACATTCCCTGTGGACACTATAGCACTTGCAAACCCCTTTTCGCCTTGTCGGTGCAACTGCGTTTGTTGGTACTGTCAGCTCACAGCTTTCGTTGACAACAGCCTGGCTCTCACATACACGAAGGTCTAGTTGAGGTTCCTGCTCACACACCCCCTCGTCGTGCTCTTGCTGTTCCCGCGGTTGGCATGGTGCTTTCTTTCTCTGCACCTCCTCTTGTGCTAGCGAACTGGCCTGTGACAGCTGTGCTAGCTGGGACATTAGAAGAGATACTTCTGCCTCGATTGCGTACTTTTCAGTGAGAACTTCTACACTGGCTACCTGCACCAGTGTATCAGGCTTTTTGCCTTCACCGAAAACAGCATATTCCCTAGGCCTCTGACTCACGGCCTGGAAATTCCTGGTCATCTCATTGACTGATGGTCGCTCGCTGTAGGCTTCTTCCACTATTTCCAGTAACTTCTCAGGGCTGGCCTTGGCTCCACCACGTATCCGTAATTCTCTAGAGACCATTGGTGTGACATTATTCCAGATAACGTCTACCTTGTCTTCTGCACAAAAGGGTGCCATCTTCCACACGGCCTCTACATCTTCCACAAACTCTTGCCAAGTGAGACTTGCCTTTCCATCAAATCGCCTTACCTCTGGCACCTCCACGTATACTACCTTCATATGCGCATTGATCGAAGCCATCTTGCTACAAGACCGCACTGCTGGGTGTTTACAATATTTGTTCGTTTGCTGTTTGCTCGGTGTCACTGTCTGCCTATCCTGTCGACGACGCCAATTGTGATAGGGTGGGCGAGATGATGATGATGATGTTATTCTGATATGTGATCACTCTCTTGCACACTCGCAACCGACCCGATCAACAATAAAACTCTGATTCTTAAAGCAGGGGCTGTATTTATTTATACAACCCATTCAGTGACATGGAGCACCCTGAAGCAAACATTAACCAAATACACCAACAAACAAAACCAAACACCCAGCCAGTGCTCTATTGCTAATGTGCTCAAGGCATCTACATATTGACTCTGGTATCTAACTTCGTTTCTCTCTCGTCTGGACTGAATCTTCAAAAAGCCTGTTCGCTGTTGTTGTTGTTGTTGTTGTTTTCGTCTACTATGTTGCTGTAATACCCTGTTCAACCTGAAAGTTGGTTATAATTGGGGTATATTGTGTGTTAGGTTCTTCGGTGCTAGTCGTCTGTTAGTCCTGAAAAGGACTGGTCCTGAAAAGGACCACTAGCTGGTTGTCTGGTTTCCTCTTCGTTGCTTGTCGGTCGTGGCGTGTTCATGGTGTTCATTTCCTGCCTTCCTATCTGTCTTGTGTCGTTTTGTTAGTTTTTGCTTTCCTAGTTTCTGTTTCTCTTGTCTTCCTGCTTTCCTGTATCTGTAGTAGTGCTTTTTCTATTATTGCTGGTAGAAGTTTTTCAAGTGTTTCTTCGATGACTTCTTCGTCTGATTGTTCGTTTGATTTGGTCGCTCTTGTGTTTGATGTCATTTCCTCAATGGCTCTTCGCTCTGTTTCGATTCTCATTAGGATTTTGGAGTTTTCTTCCGTCAGTTCTGTCAGCCTCTTTACATCTGCTTCTATTTGATGCTTAATGCTTTTCATGTCTTTCATCATTTTGCTGATGTTCTGAATATCTATTACGTCTTCACCGCTGTCCTTTTCGTCTTCGGGAGCCTACTTGCTTCTGTTTTCGACCTGGAGTTTTATTTTCAATTGTTTGACTTCAGCGGTCAGCTGGTGTAACTGTCGTCTGTCAATCGTGCGTTGTTTTTCTGCAACATCCGCAGCCACTCTGTGTTTTGCCTCCTTGAAGGGGGTGTTTTTGGAGACCGCTTCCTTCAGGATGCTCTTTGTTTCCTGGAACATCGGACAGCCTCGGTATCTAGCCCCGTGGTTTCCGAGGCAGTTTGCACAGGTGCGGTTTGAGTTTATTGCTTTGTAGTTGGGGTCCTCCTTTGCCTTGGGTCAGTCGCGATATAGGTGGCCACCCGCACAATATCGACAGACTGCATCTCTCCTACACGTTTTCTTTGTGTGCGAGAATTGCTGGCAGTTGGAGCACTGTATCACCGGAGGGATATATGCCTCTGTCCTCTTTGATGTCTCTTTGAATGTCAGTCTTTCAGGTCTTGTCACTCCTTCAATAGTTACTACCACCAGATTGGTATCTTTTCCATTCCATGTCCTTAGCCTCTCGACCTGTATGACCTGGGCACCTGTGTTTTCAGTCTATAGGCAGCTCTGGACTTCGCTAGCGGACCATCTTGTTGTCATGCCAAAACGAACGAACAGATGGACAAAAGGATAAAGAGAGAGGGGAGGGCTGAAAATCAGGAACGCATGCAACACGCGTCGCGCGATACACAAATGCTGCCATCACGCGTGTAAGTCTACATGCACTAAATTTTTTTCAGACGGACAGTGATAAAATACACTACCCTTTCCCAGAGTTAGGTTTATAAATCATAAAAAACTCTTATTAGAAAAGATAACATTAGATGGGTTTACGGTTGAGAACATAACAGTACCCAGACAGCACATCTTCGAAACAGGAGGTAGAAGAAATTGCATATTTTGAATGCAGCCACGTAGCTCCTTTAAATTTGTATTTTTGGGTTCCTTAGGGCTTGCTGACAAATAATATGTAAAACGTTACGCAAATAGTCCAGGAATTAATAAATTATACCCAAAATAAAATATTGGGGGTGCCTGACAGCATAAAATCATTTCTGCTCATAAGATTTTTTTTTAACGTGTTTGAAAAAAATTTACGTTACAGAAATAGCCTACCATGTAAACTCCAAATTGATTGGAGCGCAACAAATGAAAGCCTAACCACGATTGGTCGGGCTATAAATACTATCTTGGTTGTTAGGGGAAACGGGGAAAGGTAACATTTTTTCAAACACTTGTCGAAACGGGGCTCATTGGTCAGACTCGCTGATATACACACTTGGGAGCGTTAGTTCGAAACCACTTGTTTAAAATAGCTTGATAAAGCATCAGTGCGTTGAAGCCAGCATATATTTTGCTAAATAAAAGCCTGGAAGATAAGCAGATGGGAATTTGTGCCAGTTTGTGCCAGAATTCATTGCTAATCAACGTATCTGTGTTTATTCGTATGAATTGTGGGACAGTGGTCTTGATGGTACTGAGCAGCACCTGGTCAGAGCTTTGCTGAATCCAGTGTCGGACAGCATACTCCTTGGTCCTTTTAGCTATCAGTGAGGTGTCTCCAGAGCCCAGAGGAGAATTCGAGCAGAGGAGTCCTTTCCTGCCGCCATCACGCCAGATAAGCTAACTTGGCCAGCTGAGCTCAACATTATGTCCCCTCATCTTGAACTGACTTTGTAAAATTAACATTAAGAGGGGAATTTACTTGTCTTAAAATCAGGAACTGTGAACATCTCCAATACTAGTCCCTAAAGACAAACTATTGAAGTCATGATGACAAATACCAACAGAGCTTGAACAAAACAAAACCAGTATTACCTCATTTTACTACTACACAACTGACACACATAGAACATTTGTAATAATATATGTCACTACAATATTCATATTAAATACATTCTGTACATAACTTGTAATTTAAATTGATTGTGATTCCTGGTTCCCTTGTAGTTGAATCAGGACACATATTCATTCATGCCAGTAATGAATACATATTGTTATTTGAAAGTTTATCAGTGACTCTTTTAAGATATCTTTGTAGAGTGTTATATGTATGTGAGTGTCACAGTGTTGTCAAGAGTAGTGGATTAAATTAAATTGTTTATCTGTCTGTTGTTGTGACTTACACTTCATCATACACATACCCTAGACACATAACGTAGCATCACACTATTCCAGAATAATTCTGACTGAGATATATAGATATGTGGTAGCAAGTAAGGTTGTCTATAATACACTACTCTTAATAGATATAGATACCTTCACAGCTGATCTCAGTCAGTACACTAAGTTCCCTATAAGTATTTATAACATCCCACTTCACCACATATATTGGGGTCTCGCTCTTGGGATTTTGAATCTTTCACTATTAAAAATATTGGGGGTAATTCACTTCAGGGAAGATAAGAATTAAAAAGTATCCTTGGGTGGAATTGAATAAGGTTGAGCTCACGGTGCCTGTGTTGTCCATTAGATATTTAGAGATTAAATTGTTGGTTAGACATTTTATAAACTTACCTGATAGACAATGGCGGACCTGGCCAAATTTCGATCTGCTGCGGTTTAGACTGCAAAAGAGTTAGGATTAGATGGGCAAGTTATGGTTGCCTATGTCACGACGGAATGTGACAAATTTATTGAACGCGAAGAAAGAAGATTAGAAAAAGAGGCCGAAAGAAAGTTAGAGGCTGACAAGGAAATTAAGAAGTTACAGTTTGAAGCTGAGGCTGAGACTAAGAGGTTGCAGATTGAGGCTGAGGCTAAGAAATTGGAGGCAGAAAGAGAAGACAAAAGATTAGCTGCAGAAAGGGAAGAGAGGAGAT
The DNA here is from genome assembly GCA_024509875.1 of Oreohelix idahoensis. Classification (NCBI taxonomy): domain Eukaryota; kingdom Metazoa; phylum Mollusca; class Gastropoda; order Stylommatophora; family Oreohelicidae; genus Oreohelix; species Oreohelix idahoensis. The sequence continues at coordinate 47,829 of JAMPIV010013180.1, forward strand.
TAGCTGCAGAGAGGGAAGCAGAAAAGGAGGAGAAAAGATTACAAAGGGAACATGAATTACGACTAAGGGAGTTTGAGTTTCAAGGCCATGCTCCTGAAAATGGTGCCAGTCCCTTTGCCTCTGATGCTACGGTTACTCAAGGAGCCTCAACCTCAGCTATGAATTTTCATTTAGATCATTTTGTTGAGAAAGACGATGATATAGAGAGCTACCTGAATAGGTATGAGCTATTAGCTACCACGTATGGGTTAGAGAGAGAAAGGTGGAGCTTAAAGTTATCTCAGGGACTTCGTGGGGCAGCTTATGAAGTTTTTGCAAAAATGAGCAGAGGTGATCAGGAAAATTATGACATGCTAAAGCAGGCTCTTTTGTTAAGGTATGAAAAGAATGCAGAGTTTTACAGGAAAAAATTTAGGAATGCTAAACTACTGTCAGGTGAAACCTATCACCAGTTCTCTGCACGAATAGAGACATACTTGGAGAAATGGACTTCTCTGGGGAAAACCCAAGATCTTAAGGAAATGGTCCTTATAGAGCAACTAAGAGAGTCCATGGCTCCAGACCTGAGAAAGTTTCTCATGGAACAAGGTGCAGAGAGGCTGGGTGAGTTGCTAAATGTTGCTGAAAGGTATCAAGCAGCTCAAGCAGAGGTAACAGGTAATAAAAAGAAACAGGTGGATAACTTTAGGGCACCACAGAACTTTAATAAATTTGATCCTAAGGATCAAAATAAAGGTAAGCACCAATTTGATAGGCCACGGTATGAAAATAAAAATAAATTCCCACAATTCGATGAAAGGAAATATGATGAAAGAAAATCTTTCAACCAAGGAAAAAGGTGGTGTAAAAATTGTAAGATGAACAATCATGACACTGACCATTGTAGAAGGAAACCTCCTCATTTTGCTGCTATGACATCGGGGAAAAAGGAAAAGAAGGGCAAACCTGAAGAATTACAGGAACCATACCACCCCCCAGTGTGTGAAGATGTCATCTGTAATGGTGTCACTATAAGATGTTTATATGATACCGGTTTAGATTACGATTCCGTTGTGAGTTCTCACCTGGTGCAGGCCGATCAATACACCACAGAAACAGTGGAGATTCAAACTGCAACCAAGGATGTAGCTACCATGACACTTCCCGTCGCCGAATAAAAGTGAAAACGCGATATGTGGAAGGAATCATAAAAGCAGCAGTGATAAATGAGCCAATCTACCCTCTAATATTGGGGTGTAGATATGTCTTCTTGGGGAATCCCAAGAGACCTGTGATATTGGCAACAGTGCAGACCAGATCACAGACAAAGAAGGAGGAGGATAATCCCATAAATACTCACCCAGATGAGATGAGGAAGGCACAGGCTGAGGACAAAACACTCAAGCCATGTTTCAAGAAGTTGCCCAAATCTCATACACCTCCAGGCAAGGGAGAGTTTTATATGAAGAACAAATTGATATATAGGAAGGCTGGATCTGAATCCAATGGTCACGGACAGCTGGTCCTTCCCACTTCATATAGGACTAAAGTGTTGGAACTAGGGCATGCGATTCCCTTCAGTGGTCATATGGGAATCAGCGCAACAGGACAGCGAATAGCTTGTCACTATTTCTGGCCAGGAATAACTGAAGATATCAAACGATATGTAAAATCCTGTCCAGAGTGCCAACGAGTAGCACCTAAACATTGGACTGCACCAGCAACTCTGGGGGAAATGCCCATAGTGGGAACACCCTTTGAGAGAGTTGCCGTGGATCTTGTGGGACCTCTCACCCGAACCAAGAGAAGGAACAGCTACATTCTGACTCTGGTGGACACTTGTTCTATGTGGGGAGAGGCAGTAGCCCTGTCATCGATTGATTCTAAACATGTGGCAGAGGCATTGCTCACAATTTTCACAAGGTTAGGCTTTCCCAATCAAATCTTGACTGATAATGGCTCTCAGTTCAAGGGGAAACTAACTGAAGAAGTTTTCAGGATCTTCCAGGCCAAACACTTCCATTGTAGTGTGTATCATCCCCAAGGGAACGGCCAAGTGGAAAGATTTAACGGCACATTGATGTCGATCCTGAGAAAGTTGGCACACGAAAAACCAGATACATGGGACCAGTACCTGCACGCCGCCCTCTTTGCTTATCGGGAGGTACCCCATAGTTCAACCGGTATGGCCCCGGCAACATTATTGTTTGGAAGGCCAATAAAAGGTCCACTTGAAGCTTTGTTAAGAACGTGGACTGATGAAAAGGCAGAGGAAAACATTACATCTTCATACCAATATGTGAATGAGCTGACCACTCGGTTAAAAACTGGCTGGAAACTTGCCAATGAAAATTTGAAACAAGCCAGGAAGAAACATGCTGCCTATTATAACAGGAAGGCGAAAGACAGAAATTTGGCTGTGGGAGAGAAAGTACTGCTTCTTTTGCCTGGGAGTCAGAATAAGTTACAAATTGGATGGCAGGGTCCATATACAGTTCTAGAGAAGGTGTCTAGAACAAATTATAAGATAGATAAGAAGGGGAAAGAAAAAATCTATCATGTGAATCTCCTGAAGAAATATTTGGAAAGAGAACATCAGGAAGAGACACACTTGTTGACCTTGTCCATCGCCATGGAGATGAAAAAGGAACCACTTTCATCATTTGAATATCCATTACACCCCTGTGAGACAGCAGCACAGGTGAAAATCAGTACACATTTAACGAAAACTCAGAAAGAGAGAGTGCAACAGGTTCTAAATAATCATGCAGAGGTGTTAACAGACCGACCAGGGCATACAAACCTATTGGAATATGATATGAAACTCATAGACCCCACACCTGTCTGTATGAAACCATATTCGATTCCGTTTGCTAAGGAGAAAGCTTTGAAGGAAGAGATAGACTATCTGTTGAAGGAAGGAATTATTTCGCACAGTGAGTCTTCGTATAGCTCCGGTGTTGTACTCTTAAGGAAGCCCTCTGGAGAACATAGACTCTGTATAGATTACAGGAGACTGAATGCTATTACAGAAGGACAGGTGGATCCATTGCCGGATACAAATCAGCTGTTTGCCAGGCTAAATAAAGCTAAATATTTCTCAAAAGTGGATCTGAGTAAAGGATACTATCAGATTCCAGTAAAGCCTGAGGTTAGACCATACCTAGCTTTTAGTACCTCAGAAGGACACTATGAGTTTAATAGATTGCCATTTGGATTGAAGAATGCGCCTAGTGTCTTCTCTCTGAACATGCTGTTTACTCGACTTAGGGAGGCAAATTTAACAGCCCGACCAACCAAATGTTGCGTTGGATGTAAAGAATTGGAATTTTTGGGACACACAGTTTATCAGGGAAACATGACCCCTGACCCAAAGAACTTAGAGAAACTACAGAAAGCCCCGAGACCACAAACCAAGAAGGACGTGAGATCCTTTGTCTCATTATGTGGTTTCTACCAGAAGTATATCAAGAACTTTAATTCCATATGTGCACCGTTAACTGAATTGACACGTAAAGGACTTCCAGATCGCATTACATGGACACCACAATGTGAAATGACTTACCAAGAATTGAAGGAAAAGCTCACAAGTAAACCCATTTTGAAATTACCTGACTTAAGTCAAGAATTCATAGTAAGGACGGATGCAAGTAATATTGGGCTAGGTGCAACTCTACTACAGAAATCAGATGCATTGGATGGGGAATTAAGCCCAGTGGCATATGCTAGCAGAAAGTTGAATAAAGCTGAAATCAACTACTCAACTAGCGAAAAAGAATGTCTTGCAGTAATATGGGCAATAAAGAAATTCAATATTTATCTATATGGGAAGGCATTTAAGTTGCAAACAGATCACAAACCTTTATCGTTTTTAGCACAGGCTAAGCATGAGAACTCTAGGTTACTCCGATGGTCTTTGCTTCTGGCTCCATATAATTTTAGCATTGAGTATATATCTGGAAAAACCAATTTGGGAGCTGATTTTTTAAGCCGCCATCCGTGTGATGAGAATCACCGTAAACCCCAGAAATAATAATAAATTTCTCTATGTGTATATAGAATAAAGGACTGACATATAATGTCTGTTTTAAGAGGGGAGGTGTCATGAAATATTCTAATCCACATATATAAATTATTAGGTAAATATGAAGCCTAACAAATAAAATTAATAAAGAGAAGAGCAATGGTAAAATAACAGTGCTGTCACAAAGAATGTACTCGAAATCCCCCTTGTTTTCTGCTTCGTCTGCAAATTGTAACGCTTTCACGTTGATATAAAAGCTTACTGTATTATTACCCGCCTTCTTCAATGAAACGTGTGCTGCATTTCTAAGAAAAACATTGAGACGTACTGCGTAATGACCTAAATTAATCCTAACATTAATTATACTGCGTTACCAAAACGAACGAACAGATGGACAAAAGGATAAAGAGAGAGGGGAGGGCTGAAAATCAGGAACGCATGCAACACGCGTCGCGCGATACACAAATGCTGCCATCACGCGTGTAAGTCTACATGCACTAAATTTTTTTCAGACGGACAGTGATAAAATACACTACCCTTTCCCAGAGTTAGGTTTATAAATCATAAAAAACTCTTATTAGAAAAGATAACATTAGATGGGTTTACGGTTGAGAACATAACAGTACCCAGACAGCACATCTTCGAAACAGGAGGTAGAAGAAATTGCATATTTTGAATGCAGCCACGTAGCTCCTTTAAATTTGTATTTTTGGGTTCCTTAGGGCTTGCTGACAAATAATATGTAAAACGTTACGCAAATAGTCCAGGAATTAATAAATTATACCCAAAATAAAATATTGGGGGTGCCTGACAGCATAAAATCATTTCTGCTCATAAGATTTTTTTTTAACGTGTTTGAAAAAAATTTACGTTACAGAAATAGCCTACCATGTAAACTCCAAATTGATTGGAGCGCAACAAATGAAAGCCTAACCACGATTGGTCGGGCTATAAATACTATCTTGGTTGTTAGGGGAAACGGGGAAAGGTAACATTTTTTCAAACACTTGTCGAAACGGGGCTCATTGGTCAGACTCGCTGATATACACACTTGGGAGCGTTAGTTCGAAACCACTTGTTTAAAATAGCTTGATAAAGCATCAGTGCGTTGAAGCCAGCATATATTTTGCTAAATAAAAGCCTGGAAGATAAGCAGATGGGAATTTGTGCCAGTTTGTGCCAGAATTCATTGCTAATCAACGTATCTGTGTTTATTCGTATGAATTGTGGGACAGTGGTCTTGATGGTACTGAGCAGCACCTGGTCAGAGCTTTGCTGAATCCAGTGTCGGACAGCATACTCCTTGGTCCTTTTAGCTATCAGTGAGGTGTCTCCAGAGCCCAGAGGAGAATTCGAGCAGAGGAGTCCTTTCCTGCCGCCATCACGCCAGATAAGCTAACTTGGCCAGCTGAGCTCAACCTTATGTCCCCTCATCTTGAACTGACTTTGTAAAATTAACATTAAGAGGGGAATTTACTTGTCTTAAAATCAGGAACTGTGAACATCTCCAATACTAGTCCCTAAAGACAAACTATTGAAGTCATGATGACAAATACCAACAGAGCTTGAACAAAACAAAACCAGTATTACCTCATTTTACTACTACACAACTGACACACATAGAACATTTGTAATAATATATGTCACTACAATATTCATATTAAATACATTCTGTACATAACTTGTAATTTAAATTGATTGTGATTCCTGGTTCCCTTGTAGTTGAATCAGGACACATATTCATTCATGCCAGTAATGAATACATATTGTTATTTGAAAGTTTATCAGTGACTCTTTTAAGATATCTTTGTAGAGTGTTATATGTATGTGAGTGTCACAGTGTTGTCAAGAGTAGTGGATTAAATTAAATTGTTTATCTGTCTGTTGTTGTGACTTACACTTCATCATACACATACCCTAGACACATAACGTAGCATCACACTATTCCAGAATAATTCTGACTGAGATATATAGATATGTGGTAGCAAGTAAGGTTATCTATAATACACTACTCTTAATAGATATAGATACATTCACAGCTGATCTCAGTCAGTACACTAAGTTCCCTATAAGTATTTATAACATCCCACTTCACCACACTTGTGTCCACCCCTCTTAGCACCAACTTCTTTGTTGTCTTGCTGGTCTCCATCACTACTTTTATCTGGTGAGGCAGCATGAATTCTTTCGGACCGGCCTCCAGTTCTGTCATCAGTGAGGTTGTCTTATCCGTGCTGTTGAGCGAAAGCACGACTCCCTTTTCGTGCCTCCGTACCTTAGAGATGCTTCTCCTGCCAGTTATTGTCTCTAGGATGCTGATCACTTTGTCATCTGGTAGTGCCCTGAGTGAGGCCTCACCTCCAGACATCTGTGTGATCTTTATTTCTGAGATCTACAGTGGTAGTGTACTAATTAAAAGTAGCATCGCATTAACTTGGAGGAAATCGTAAATCTTACACTCTTTTCTATAATAATGGTAGGGCTGATTCGGTCTCACAGAATGCAAAACTCTAACAGATGGCAACGTATTACTAGCGAAATTCTTTGTCGACAAACTCTTTATATTGGGAGACAAAACTCTCATTCTTCACTATTGCTTTGGCAAGTCTTGGATCAATTCAATGAATAGGCAAAAATAACAGAGAGCATTTATTAACTCTCCGCGTCAGCCATTGGAAAGAGCTCTTGCTGAGTGGGTAAGTTTATGTTTTATTTTCCTTTGGTATATTATGTTTAATTAATATATGACTTGTGATTTATAACATTTGTGGTATTATGGATGCTAATATGTTGTATAGGTGTTATACCCCAATAATGTATGGGATATAAGTCAATGTACTTTGCCGGCATAGCCTTACGTTATTGTAAATCAGGAAACTTGACTATATGTTACCTGAAATAATTTATATGAATAAAAAGGGGAATTTATTGCCTATCGCTATTTTACGGCAGGCATAACAGGCACATTAACCATGGTTATTAGATTATTAGATTCACCTCTGTTTAGGATGTACATTTGTTGATACACTTTTTATATTCCCGTGCTCACAATGGAGCAGAAGCGTTAGTGTTAAGATAATAACTGTGAAGATTGTGGCAGCTCAACAGAGATTTTGCAAGAAAAGAACAATTTAAGAGATGAACAGACATTGTCAGAGCACTACTGCAAATTGGTTGCCAATGAAACCAGAAACCTAATAGGGTATTGTCACTAATTGGTATTGTAACAACTGAATTATGTCGACTTAAATAGGTGCGTAAAAAAAAAACCTCTTAAAGATGAGAGTACTTACGGCGCCTAGTTGTTTCTTTTATTTCCTATCAAGTTCGAACCAGGAAAGACAAGATCTCCATTTATCCTGTGGTTAAAGGAAAGAGTCGGGAGACCCTGAGACTGATCTTGTTTCCTGAACTAGCGGGCAACCTCAATTGACTTTTGCACGTGGAGCATAGTCCCAATGACCTATTCTAACATCCCCAAGATACCACCCTCCCTATTCCATATGCAGATTCGACGCTGGACATCTCAGCTAAGTTGATATCTGCACTGGAATCCATCACTCTCCTAGACATAATCATGATGATACAGTAGTGCCACGAACTGTGTTAAATTAAAATAACTCACACTAGCAGTTGTAATAGATACTCGCACACATCACTTCTTTATTCACTCAGAATATTCCATTCATTAATAAATAACGTTTCTTTGTATTTTCACTGCACCTTCCGTGTTCAGTGTATAGTACATTGATTGTTGTTATTGGTTGATGTATGTGTCTGATTGTTGTTTTGTATTATTTTACGGGGGCTTATTTTATTAAATTATTTTTCAACACGTATCAGAAGAATCAAAGTGACCAGCAGACGTAATCCCCTCTTGAAAGTATCACTTTCTCTTTTATGCAGGAGGAATTTAAGTTGCTGTATTTTCTTCTCTATCTTTCTTCTGGAAACTCACTATCTCAGGGAAACATTCGCCCACTATTACGAGCCATATTCAGTGAGTCATTCAGGGACGGGAAAGATATGATACGTCCTTTAATACATTCTATTTCTTCTGTCAGTCTATTCCTATAAACGTCCAGCACAGAGGGGCACTGCAGTAAGACGTGGGGTAGGGTGGATGGATATATCAAAATAAATAACGAAAACATATGATTCTTTTTGCTGGGATAAAAGACAAAGAAAATAGCCAACCCTGCGGTCATAAGGTCTTCGTCAGGTAAAGGAAAGAAATGTACAGCTGGTTTTCATTAGGCCGTCTAATTCTTTGTTTTTAATGACCCCCCAGAGTAGTTATAAGTGTGCATGACAGAACTTGAGAGGAATACTATCTTGGCTTTAGGATTATTCTTGATTTCCACGATGGTTATTACAGCTTCTTCCCCAGTTTTGACGATGTTTGAACATTTTCCGCTGGTCCCGGGTATGTCGGTCTCCTGTCCATTCTTTATTTTCTTTTAAATATATATTTTTAAAAAAAATTAGTATATGCGCCTTCACTTCCATTTTTTTAAGCTCTTCATCATTTTCTTTTCGCTGCCAATGGAGCACGGAGCCCCGATTGAAGCTGGTCTCCTAGCAGGAAGCCTGCAGAAAACATACGCATGCTCTTTCATCGGTAGTGTTGTCAATTTGTTTTATATGATGAGGTTGCCAGCGCCATACACAACCTTACATTAGTGGCCTTGTACGACATGCTTGAGGGAGCACAGTTGACCTATTCTATTTTTGTCTCAACGGAGATGCCCGGAAACTGGGTCCGGTTTTTAAGCTGCTTTTGTCGATCGTTCTGTGGGTTCATTCTTTTGTTGGGTAATTGATACATAAACCACAGCTGCCAGAGAACATGAACGTTTTGATGCAGGATGCCTGCAAGGGACCAGCTGTGTTGGTGTTTACGTGCTCCATAAGGAGTAAAGAAGAATTATTAACAGAGCTAAGCCCCCACCCCACGTAGTTACACCATTGTTAGAGAGGCCCCTTCAGACTGTGAGGATCTAAATTCTAAGCTGTAGCTGTTTAGCTTATACCTAACTCCAGCCCTACATTTGGGATTATATCCTCACCACGTGTCCAAACCATCTTTTTCTTGTATTTCTTTATATTTCTTCACTGATAGTATATGCTCTTGTTTTTCCTATATCTATTCAGTTTACTGTAGCTGTTTTTATCACAGAGACTAACTAGGAGTCAGGGCGGGAAGGGGAGAAAAAGCGGCAAAAATGCGCGCACAATTTTCGAAGGAAAGAATTTATTGGAAGATAAACAGAAAATGAGGTCAGTGTGTCAGCTACCTCACTTTGAAGTAAACATCTCACGCACGCGACCAGGAGATCTGATGTTAAATTTCAACTATGGAAAAGTTTGGACAAAGTGATTAAGTGAAATGAGCACTATTGTCGTATTCGCTGCACATATGCTAACAGGCATTGGACTAAAGCAACCAGAAAGGATTGCAATAATCGATTTTCATATAAAGTTTGAAAGGAGGAAATTACTGTAATCGACCCGCCATTATTAGGATACCGTAATGTTTTTTTTTTAGTAAACTGGAAAGGGTGCGAGGTGGGGAAACAATAGTACAACAGCACGCATTCATTGGACTTAATAAGGCTACTGGGCCGACAGAGCCGGGTAATGAAGACAGGCATTCGGTAAAAGCAGTGCTTAGGCCTTCAAGGGGTCAACCTGACACGATCGCCCGTTATTTGTTTGACCTACTGACCTAGATACTGTTTTTACGCGAAGCGTAGGATGGTTATCGAAGGTTGTTTGTTTGTCGCTGTTAGTGTTTCGTGATTAAGTTTGCCTTCTGCTCAGAACTTACGAGGAATATATACTTGTCTAAACTTTATGATATTTTACACACAACATTAAAAAACATTGTTGCAGTTAAACTAGTTTACCCGTGTTGTTCTGAAGAGACACAGAAATACGTGAACTACTCACTCTAGGGCATCTCATTCAAAGCGACGAATATAAGTTTGTGCACGGGACTGGCAACCCCATATAAAACATGAATGCTTGATTTAGGCTTCCTGTTTAAAAAAAAGGGGAGGGGGGAGAGAGGAGAGTTAGTCAATCAATCAATACCCTTTAGCTCCCCAAGGAGCATAGGCCTTCCACAAACACATGCCAAGTCTTCCTGTCCTGTGCCATCCGCTCAAGTTCTTTCCATGTTTTCCTCATCATTTTCACCTCTGTTTCCAGTTCTCTTCTCCATGTGTTTTTTGGTCTACCTCTGCCTCTCTTTCCCTGTGGATTCCAGAATAAGGACTGCTTTGTAATGCTTTCAACAGGTTTCCTCAATGTGTGTCCTATCCATCGCCAGCGTCTTCTTCTCAACTCTTGTTCCACTGGCACTTGTCTGGTTCTTGTCATCAATTCCACATTTGTGACTTTGTCATACCATTTCAGTCCTTCTATTCTACGCAAGCACCCGTTTATAAAAGTCTAGCTTTTTGGTTGTTGTTTTTGTTGTTCTCCATGTCTCAGAGCCATACAATAGGACTGACTTGACATTTGAGTTGAAGATTCTTATTTTCGTGTTGGACTTGATTTCTCTTGTTCTCCATATGTTTCCCAATGCAATGAAAGCTTCTCTTGCTTTTTGTATTCTTATTTTGATATCACTGTCTGTCCCTCCAACTTTGTCTATATTACTTCCAAGATATGTGTACGATTCTACATCTTTTAGTGGTGTTTCTTCAAATTCAACCTTGTTATCATTTCTTGCATTTATTCTCATAATCTTTGTCTTTTCCCTGTGTATTTTCAGGCCCACTTGTTGTGACCTCTCATCGAGAATTTTCATTTTCTCTTGCATCTGATTATGGTTATGGGACAGAAGTGCGAAGTCATCTGCAAAATCCAGATCATCAAGCTGTTTAGTCAGATTCCACTGGATTCCATTTCTGTTGTGTGATGTCGATGTTTTCATAACCCAATCTATTGCTAGTAAGAAAAGAAATGGAGACAAGAGGCATCCCTGTCTCACTCCCGTTCTAATCCTAAACGGTTTTGTAAGTTGTCTTTCATGAAGAACTCAGCATGTCATGTCTTCATAGGTCTTCTTTATTAAGTTAATGATCTTCATGGGAACTCCATAATGCCTCATCAATTTCCAAGGAGGAGAGTTAGTGGTTGTTGTTAAACTAGGGCTGCTGAGCTTCTCTCTCCTCGCTCTTTTGCAGCCAATATCAAGTTAAAGACTCCTTAGTATTATCTACACAATAGATCTAGGATTTTCCTGTGGCTTTTCTGCCATTTTGAAACGTGTTGAGTTGAAGTCATGAGCTCCAGTTTCTCCAGCCTGGCTTGCATTTAAATGATCATCACATCTGGTTCCAAGCTAGGAGGAAGAATCTCGAGGCATACTGTACATTCCCCGCCATCCAAGGGGGCTCTCTAAATATGCAGAGCTGACATACTATACTCTGGTTCTGGGCTCTCCCAAGGAATTGTCACGTCTTACAGAGAGCCACTTCTCAGCTCTCTCCCCCCCCCCCCCCCCGCCCCCCCCCCCCCCCCCCCCCCCGCTTATAATGGGTCCATAGTGAGATCCTCCTGCATGCAGCCGACCAGGTAAAAGCCGGAGTTATGGATGATGCTCAAGTGACTCCTCCGAGCTTGGTGTACAATGCCGAGTTCTCAGCACGTTTCACCACGGGGAGAATCCCTGCAAGTGTGTGGATGATTTCAAGAGTCAATGAGGTTGTAATTAACCTCACAGACAGAGCATCACTTCCACGTCTGTATACCATAGCATTGTGCTTAGCTGGAGGTCATATAAGGATGACCCCAGATATGTCTCCTTGCTTGCAGGGGAGGGGGGAGCTGTAGTGGTGGCTCCAAGCTCCGTGACTTGTGCAAACATGATGATTTAAATTTGATTACTGGGTAATTCCGTTTTTGCTTCTATCATTTCTTTCCACATTATTATTTGTGTTAGCTCTTTCCAAATTATTATTTGTGTCAGCTCTTTCTACATTATTGTTTGTGTCTGTTCTTTCTACATTATTGTTTGTGTCAGTTCTTTCTACATTATAGTTTGTGTCAGTTCTTTCTACTTGATAGTTTGTATCAGTTCTTTCTACTTGATAGTTTGTGTTAGTTCTTTTTACTTTATATACTGTTCAAAAAAAAAGAAACGCATAGCTATCCGAGGGCGCGTTTTTATGAGTTTGTAAGTAAAATTTGGTGCTAGGTGTCACAGAGAGTTTATTGATCATAAATTGCCTATATCCTTTTCTTTTTCTTTCACCCGTATCCTCTATTTTATTATCACTCTTTACCTTTTTCCTGTATTTTTCGCATCCATTCGTTTGTGAAAAATATTTTCTTCCCCATTCTCAACTTTACCGTTTTCTTTCTCATACTGGTAAACGCATTTATGACATAACGTGTCAGAGAGAGAGAGCGTTAAAATGCATTCTATTGCATTAGGTGTCAGTGGACGAAACTGTGAATATATTCGTCTGGCCAGACATAGGAGCAGACATATGTCTACAGCATTCCCTGCACCAGACGAAATACACTGTGAATATTCGCTTTCGCTAGACCTATAGGCGACAAATTTGTCTGCATTTTCACCTGCCATAACGAGTTGCATCGGCGGAGTGCTCAGTGAGGCGCGATAGCCGACATCTCCTCGGCGCAGTGTGAGACATTTGTCTGGAAATCCCAGCTGACAAGGCACTTACTGTTGGCCTGGTCAGCATGAGGTGTGAAAACGCACGAGTGTCAGTTCTTGGTAGTCTTCTAGTTGATGTAAGGTGTTTTAGACGGAAAGGGGAGATTATTTCGTTTGGCGAAATAAAGTTGGGACCCCTTTGTCTGGAAAAAGATATAATCAGAATGTTAAACTTTATTTTCATTCTGACTCCTAAAATGTTGCAGTAGACAGATCGCTGTGCTAGATCAAATATCTGTGTTTTGGCGAAGTCTGAGTTTCTTGGCCATTTTGCCGAGTTCTAGACTACCATTAGATTGCAGTATTCTAGTTCATGGTTTAGTCTGTGGTTCTGTGTGTGGAGGTAAATATTATATATAATATCTAGTATTTTGTGAGTGTTTAAAGTGATAATCGCTTATTTCATATTTCACTAGTTAGATTTGGTGCAGAGTGCTTAATTTATATAGTCTGTATTATTTTCTAGTGACGTGTTTCAGTGGAAAGCAGAATAAATTATAATTTCTAGCTTAAACAACAATGTAGCTATAATGAATTTAATTTAACTGCTAAATAATCAGACGGGAACAATTTTTCTAAACTAACTTATAAATGCTAGATGCCTCATGAGTGTTGACGGAATACGTATGTATTCCTAATTCATGAGGATTGATGATTTTTAAATATAACTTATTGCACGGGAAGTTTTAAATGATAAGTCAAGCTGTACGCTTGCATTTTAAAAACGTAAGTTATATTGAGTACATAATATGTAACATATTTCATATGTGTTTTTTCTTTATTCAGTGAATACTGGGGTAACCCAAACTTTGCCGGCGTTTTGTACAGAGACATACCTAATAAATGCTTATACTGGGCCTTTGAGCCAGTGCATATTTCTACACTAACTCTAATGTACATGCTGCCTTGTGGCGAGAAAAATTACAGAAATCTAAAACATTAACTTTCCGACATTGTTGACAAAGTGTGTGGTGAACCAAGATTATTTGTTGAGAGAAGTTGTCCACCGGTCATCTTCCTAATTAAGGGAAACCTCGTGTTCTGACATTGTGTGCTCGTTTAAGCCTAATCCTTACCTCGTGAGTCAAGTGACACTAACTTTAGTCTGAAAATAACTATCGCATGAAGCAGACGCTCCCCGGATCCATTTTGATGAAACCAACAAACAAATCTGCAGAGCTGGGATCCGCTTCATTTAACGACAGTAACAGATAAAAAGTGTGTGAGTGTCCCAAAGTTTGCGCCAGACGGCGAACCACAGCACGATTGTAAGTATATCAGGGCCCTGATGAAAGAACCGAGTGAAAGTAGACTGAAGGATGTTCTTTGTTTGAGTCACCCACGTTGTAACTTCCTTTATGCAAGTTATTGCTAACAATATTTACCCTTAGAATAAAGCAGAGTATCAAGTCTGTCCATACCTTAAAAGGGGGAACCAATAGACTATACCTACATTTATTTCAGTGTGGTGGTCAGTTCGTTCCCATAATATATATATAATCCTTGTTATAGTTTTCCCACGTCTGTGTGTCTAATTGTCGTCAATTGTATGTGCGTGCACGTGAGTGGATAGATATATATTAATATATATATACTTTTTATAGACTGTCTGACTCCTTTGGATCTGTTGTAGAAGATAGGCGGAAAGAGAGAAAGATTCTCGATTTTCCGGGACAGCCTCTATAAATTTCTACCATCTCACTCGTGGAACTCTATTTCTAATATCACATCTCACTGTGGCTATCACTCATTCTAACCTATTCAGAAGGGACCAACCCAAGTCTTAATTTCCCTATCAAAAATCTACGACACTAGGGTATATAAAAACTAGCCTCAAATGTTCTTTACAGTGTCAAATGCACGTGTTGACCTGAATTGCGTTCGTTTTTGTAATCGTTACAACGCAGTGGTCGATAGTGTTTTTGACGCAATTTTTGACCACAGCTCATGTTGCGCGCACGTGAAAGCAACAAAATTTGGGGTGAACACTATTCACTGACTACGCAACTGAAACACTATAACAGGATAACGCTACACAAAAAACAATTCAGTTCATTTCCAAGCAGACATTTATGGCGTCTCTATCGATAAATTTAAGGAACATTGCTATTGGCCGACTGCATGCAGGCGAAAGTCAAAGTCAGGTTGCTAGGCATCTAATCGTGCATCAGAGTACCATCAGTCGACTTTGGCACCGGTTCCAAGCCACTGGCTCAGTTGAAGACCGGCATCGCAGTGGACGACCCAGAGTGACAACAGCAGTGGAGGATCGCATTATTCGGCTTCGTCACCTCAGAGACAGGTTTACAACAGCTTCCTCAACTGCCCAGTCATTGCCTGCAGGACGTCATGTGTCTGATTAAACTGTCCGGAATAGACTGCATGACGCTGGACTTTGGGCACAACGACCTCATCGAGGACCTGTCCTCACGCGCCGCCATCGCCAAAATCGACTTCTATGGGCCAACCAGCATCGTCCCTGGGCAGCTGACAATCAATGGAGACGTGTCTGGTTTAGTGACGAATCTTTCTTTTTGTTGCAGCGTCATGATAGACGGCGTAGGGTCTACCGTAGGCGAAATGAACGTTTTGCCCAAAATTGCGTTGATGAAGCTCCGCCGCACGGTGGTGGAGGTGCAATGGTGTGGAAGGAGTCAATTGGTGCACATTGAAGGAGGCTTGAATGCGCAACGATACGTCAATGAAATTCTTCTACCCCATGTCTTTCAACTTTTGGCTGCCCAAAGGTCTGTGTTTCAACAGGACAACGCCAGACCCCCATTGTGCACGGTTGACCACGCAGTTCCTGACTGCCAACAACATTCTTACCTTTCCCTGGCCATCCCTGTCTCCAGACATGAGTCCGATTGAGCACCTGTGGGATGAGCTGCATAGATGTGTTTGTCGCCGAGACGTTGCTCCAGCCAATCGTCGTGATCTGTTCCAGGCACTCCAGGAAGAGTGGGCAGCCATCCCACAGGCCCACATCAGACGTCTGATCGCATCCATGCCCAGGAGATGCCAGTCGCTGATCGATGCAAGAGGAGGCTGTAGCGAAATTTGGTTTCTCTTGCTTTGTTGTGAAAAAAAATGTGTAGCGCGACACCCACACACACACAGCGCAATTTCAGCGCGGCGGTCTTTCTTTGAAGTTTGAAGACGGGAAATGTGAATTACGGTTAAAGCCAGACAATATTACTGAAGAATGAGGAAATAGCTATATAGGAATGTATGGCGGACTTTGAAAGTTTGCATTTACTGGACATTAAATTATTCACTACAAGAGAACGCCTGGTTGGAATACAATTAAATAAAAATAATTCAACAAAGGAGATAGACTAGGAATTATATCCAAAAGGATAATATTCAAATATAAATAGTTTTAAAGATAATTAATATTTTTCACCTTCATCACATCTGCTAAAAGTTAGCTAATAATCTTTAAACATTTATTATAACTACATGCCTAAACGGATTTAAATATAAATTGGATAGAATGAAAGCCTCATATGGGAAAAAGGAAATGATACCTAGGAAGGAAGGAAGGATATAAGTGTATAGTGAACAGAAGAGAAAACAAGTACAGGAAAAGCACAGATTGCTTCAAATCGCCTCAAATCAGGAGATGAAACTAAAATCTTTTGGGGAATTTAGGAGGTGCTTTCTCGGACGGGCGAGAGACTGAAATATAAGGACAGAGCGGCGCATTGGAAATCACACACACCAAATCCAGAAGCCAGAGTGAGAAACTGGAAGACAGTATCTGCAAGAAAAGTTATTTTTTCACGCTGCATGAAGGGCAGATTAACTTCAACCAAAACAGTCTCACCGTGAGCTTATAAATCCTAAGAGGGTATGTAAGTTTAGTAAAAATATATGTATTACTAATATCATTTTATTTCAGATTTTATTTCTGATTGATTGTAGAAGATATAATAAAAAAGGGAATGACGCTAACCAGAGATAACCTTCACCGGCATTGTCAGGAAGCATAACCATTAATTGGTTAACCACATATATCATGGCTAGTTCTTGCCTGGAAGCTTACGACATACCAGCAAGTACATAAGTGACTTGACATCCATAAGTGGAAGGCAAAGGTTATATCGTACCCATGTATCATAACATGTGATTTATTCATGTATATTGTTAATTCTGCACAGTATACATTATCTTATCATGCTATCTCTGTAACATACTACCATGATTCATTCATTTATATACAAACACTGAAGACATGGTCGCATCATGAACAGCAGTGGGTGGTGAGATTGTTACCTATTACCTTTTGTTCCAGGTTTTATGATCAATGTTTATGATCATTCCTGATCGAGAAACTAAAGACTTGAAGAAGTTGATCCAGCTCACTGAAGCCTAGAGGTCAACCAATCTTCAACTGTTTGTTGTGTTGTTGTTGATTTCGTCTACTATAATGCTGTAATACCCTGTTCAACCTGAAAGTTGGTTATAATTTGGGTATATTGTGTGTTTATTTTCTTCGGTGCTAGCCTGTTGTTAGTCCTGAAAAGGACTGGTCCTAAAAAGGACCACTAGCTGCCTGTCCGGATACCTCTTTGCTCTTGTCCATTCGGGGTGTCGTGGCGTGTTCATGGTGTACATTTGCTGTTTTCCTATCTGGCTTGTTAGGTTTTGTGAGTTTTTGCCCTCCTCGTTTCTGCTTCTTGTGTCTTCCTTTTCTCCTGTATCTGGGAAAGCGCTTTTTCTATGACTATTGGGAGTAGCTCTTCTAGCTTTTTCTCGATGACTTCTTCGTTTGATTGGTCGTTCGTTTTAGTGTCTTTTCTGTTTGATGTAATTTCTTCAATGGTCATTCTTTCTGCCTCTATTCTTTTCAGTAGTTGTTCGTTTCCATCTTTCAGTTCTATCAGTTTCCTGACATCTTCTTCTACCTGTTGCTGAATTCTTTTCATGTCTTGGTGTATTATTTTCATGTCGTTTATGAATTGTTGTTGTTTCGCGCTTTCCGAGGTGTCATGTATTTCTTCATCTTTGTCAGTTGAGGTTCTGTTTTTGTGTGGCTGGCGGTTTTCTCTCTCCTTTCGCAGTTGTTGTTTCAAATCTCTCACTTCAGTCGTGAGCCGTCTGACTTGTTCCGTTAGGCTGTCTTGGCGCCTATCACCTAGAGTACTTGCCTTCAGTGTGTTTTTTGCCTCTTGGTACGATACTCCCTTTCCAATGGCAACTGTAATTATTTGCCTTGTTTGTTGGTATTCGGGACATCCTCGGTATCGTGCTCCGTGCTTTCCGAGGCAGTTGGTACATTTTCTATTGTTATTTGGTGCTTTGTAGTCTTGGTCTTTTTTGGCCTTTGGGCAGTCTTTGTATTCGTGGCTGCCCGCACAGTATCTACAGACCGTCTCTTTTCTGCACGTGTTCCTTGTGTGAGAAAATCCCTGGCACTTTGAACACTGTATCACTGGCGGGATGTAGGCATGTGTTCTTCGAGGTCTATTCTGGATAGTGATGTTTTCTGGGACTGTTTTCCCCTGTAGAGTCACTATTATCAGTCTGGTGTCTTCTTTGTTCCAGGATTTAAGCCTTTCTGCGTGTGTGAATCTGTACCGAGGGTTTTCGGCCTGGATGTAGCTGAGGGCCTCTGTGTCTGACAAGCTGGTGTCTATCCCTTTGATGACTACTCTCTTGGTTTCAGTGTGGATTTCTGCTTGGATTTTGATCCGGTGTGGTAGCTGAAATTCTTTAGGCCCGGATGCCAGATCAGTCATCAGCGATTTAGTTTTTTCTGTATCATTCAGGGCAAGTGTCACTCCCTGTTGGTGCCTTCTGATACTTATTATGCCTCTTTTGCCTACTACTTTCTCCAGGACATTGATTACTTTGTCGTCCGGGAGTGCTCTGAGTGTGGCTTCTCCTTCGGACAACTGCGTAATTTTTATTTTGCGCTCTTGATCCTGTTCTTTGTGAATGCTTTTTCTTAGTTCGCCTGGGCGGCATCTCCCATCTGCTACCACTGGTTGAGTATTTGTCTTCGGGCTCGGTGCCCTGTCCTCTTCTGTCTGCTCGTGATTTTTCTTCTCTTGTTCACCTCGGAGGACTTGGCTGTTCTTTGTAGGATTCCGGCGTATCTCGATGTCTGACACTGGAGCCGCCTCAAATAGTGCTTCTTTCATCTCGGCATCGTGTGGTGGTGTCAACGGTGTTTTGTGTAGCTTCTCTGTGGTAGACAGGGCTTCAGTTGACGATTTGGGTACTTGTGGTGGTGGTCCCTGGGTTTTAGGCTCCTGTCTTCTTTTTCTTCTTTCCAACATCTGTTTTATCGGTTCTAACGCTTTCATCTGGTCTTCTTCTTCTGACATCTGTTCTATCTGCTCTAATGCGCTCACCATGTAGTCATATTCTGGGTCTTCATCGTCAAGTTCAGAACTGCTTGCATCTGCTTTCTGCTCTTCCTCGCAAGGAGTCTGGTCATTCGGGCTCTCAACCGGGTCGATACACGTCGCAGCTAGCTCCGTCATCGTATCAAGAGTTGGAGAAATTTCGGTCCCCGCACAAGTACTTGGGGCAGTTTTGCTCTCTGGCTGTCTTTCTTTGTTGATTGTGTTATTCCCCTGGCTGTTCTGCGCTGGTGGGCTGGTATAAATCTTCCTCTTTTTAGCGTGAGGTTTCTTTCGGCCCATTTTGACTATTGCGACCGCTGTGTACGTCCTGAAAAGGACGCTGGTTATAGTGCGGTTGAAACCTGTGTCCCCCGTAGTTATAGGGTGGGCTGAAGGAAAGTCTTCCGTACTCCAGTGTGTCTCGGGAACCTCGAGCAGACGTGGCTAATAACATAAGATGAGTTTATGTGTATCCATCCAACAAATCCTGTGAGCAGTTTCTAAAACGACTGATTAATGATGACAACTATATGGCAATAGATAATGTGACAAACTTGTTTTATAAGTTCAGTGGAAGATAAATCCAAGACTTTTTAGCTTGTTTATTTGATTTGTAACTGTAAATAATCATACATTTTACCATCTTACAACAACCATTTCTCATTACAAGAATGTATAGATGTACATAATAAATTGGATAATTGTACTCATTTGACTTGTTAAATTTTTAACTGTTAAAACTTTGAGTTACCTTTTCAAATTTAATTATATTATCACATAGGGTTACGATAGCGAAAGTAGCAACGTATACTTCTGAAGCCTAATCTATTGTCCAGCTCAGAGTATTCACAGCTGTAACTCACTTGTGATACCAGTGTACTTCTCGGGCGCTGGAACTTCATACTTTCTGGAGAGAGATTCTACTTCTGCTCTACCACTATTATCATAATAGGAAAACCTTTCGCTACAGAGGCCACACACCATACTAACGGGAAAGCCCGTACGCCAAAAAACTCTCGTGACCCAGATGCAAAACAACTGTCAATTGATTGGTTGAACCCTAAGGTATTCTTGTGTGCAATTTGAACAATTAACTCATTAAATTAAAAAAAGTTATTGAATGTCAAAATTATGGCTATGTGTGTGCCTTCAGTAGCTATGCGTTTCTTTTTTTGAACAGTATAGTTTGTGTTAATTCTTTTTACTTGATTGTTTGTATCAGTTCTTTTTACTTGATAGTTTATATCAGTTCTTTCTACGTGATAGTTTGTATCAGTTCTTTCTACTTGATAGTTTGTATCAGTTCTTTCTACTTGATAGTTGTGTCTGGTCTTTCTACTTGATAGTTTGTATCAGTTCTTTCTACTTGATAGCTTGTGTTAGTTCTTTCTACTTGATAGTTTGTGTTAGTTCTCTCTACATGATAGTTTGTGTTAGTTCTTTCTACTTAATTGTTTGTGTTAGTTTTTTCTAGTTAATCTCGTAGTTTGGATCAGTTCTTTCTAGTTGATTATTTGTATAAGCTCTTTCTAGTTGATTGTTTGTATCAGTTCTTTCTAGCTGAAAGCTCATTTTAACTCATCTTGTTTCCACCTGATAGTTTATATTCGTTTAATTTTGGCTAGGTTCAGTGGCTTACTAAATCGGGTTGGGGGGGGGGGGGGGGGAAAGGGGGCGATCGCCCTGGTGACAGCCAGGACAGTAGAGCCATCGGACACTAGTTTGATAGTACTTATTGTTCAAAATATGCTTGCAAGTGTGTTTCTTTATACGGGGTGAGGGGTGCCAAATACTTTAAGTACGCCCCTGACTAGACTATTAAACAGTAGTCTAACCCTGGATTTCGTGCGAGAGCAAGGTGAAATCATTTTCGTCCCCGAAAACCAGAAGCGAAGAGCAATTAAGTAATTGTGAACAAGGTGGAGCGGATTCAATTCCCAAAACGACACTCGGGATTCATGACCTACGTGGACTTAGTGCCCTCGTATATAGAAATCGAGGGCACTAGGTGGACTCGACTCCTAGACTGTCAGGGATGTAAAACGACCGAAATATTTGTTTTCTTCGATGTGGAGATGGCAGTTGATCAGATAATTAAATTACAGAGAGCGTTCATTAAAAGCACTTTTAACACAAGAAGGCAGAGCCAGTGTTCCGAAAACCTCGAAGTATGTCAAAAATAACACAAATACATCATTACCACGATAACCACATCGGTCATATAAATGGAAAATTACAGCCAGAAAAACAACACCCCCACAGACAAGAGAAAACAACGAATAACTAGCTGAACGAACAAATACACAAATAGGGAAGACAACAAAGTCTAGTAACCTAGTTTTCTCCCCTTATATGACGTCATTACCTTTTTTTTTGTGCAAAAAAAAAAAAAAAATGCCCTTTATTGAATTACTTTCTCAGGAAAACAAAAAACATTCCAAACTCAGCAAAAACCTGCCACAATAACAAAAACACTTTTCACAAAGAACGTGGACTGAAAGTATGCTATGCCAGTTAACTCTTAGTATCCGGCAAGCCCCGTGAAGTGGCGCGGGTTTAGTACCAATTTTACGGCTCGCCAGTTCAAGTTTTAATCATATTAAGCCCGTTATTCTCGAAATTTACGCCAGACCTAAATTCTTGTTAAAAGACAGTGTGAATTAAGCGCAGGAAACACAAACCACGCATTTGGTGACCCTTCTACACAACTGTCTCATTTACGTCATTCAACAAACAAATTGAATCAAAATTTTTGAAATTTTAATTGGTATTCGGACACTCTGACTTTAGCCATTATTGTTCGACATATTTTTTTGTTTGTTTGACGAGTCAAGAATTTCTCAATTGAATTTATCACGTTTGTTATCATCTTCTATCCCACTTTCCCCAAGCCAACTTTTTTTTTTTTTTTAATACAGGGTGTCCATAAAAGAATGTACCTATTTCTTTTTTTCTCACCTACATGACCAGTGTTTGGAGAGACATGTAACAACAATTACCGGTAGCAACTCAACTGCGAAAGTTTCACGTGAAATTCCCGCCGTGCGCATGCGCAGTTTTTGCAAAATGGCGCCGACCAAACTTAAAAACTTGCAGAGATTATCTTACTTTTGTGATAGAAAGCATCCTCGTACCACATCATGGGGCCGAGAATACATTTTTTTAAAAGGGTAGCCTACAATCTTTTATGGACACCCTGTATTTTGAACAGACGACATTTGATAAAATGTGGAAGCTCTACGACTTTACGTCTTAACTTTTTGAGAACTAATAAGGACGGGAAAAAAAGTAAACCAGCGGTTTTTAATAACACCAGATGCCATGAAGAAAAAAAAAAAAAGACCTTTTCTTGTCAAGGTTATGCGGGTTGGGGGAGGGGAAGTGGGGAATCTTCATGATTTCATAACACCGGGGATAGACTAGACAAGAATATGTTATTTTAGTTTAGATTAGATTAGATTGGATTAGATTAGATTGGACTGGATTGGATTAGATTATATTGAATGGATTGGATTAGATTAGATAAGATTACACTAGATTGGACTGGATTGGATTAGATTATATTGAATGGATTGGATTAGATTAACGCGGTGTAGACATCTGGGGGGGGGGGGGGGCTCTGAGTATATAAACAAAGAAAAAGGCAACTGCTCCCTCATGTAAGAATGTGACTAATGTGAGTTTGTACCTGGGGCTGACAACCTCCCCATGTAAGAATGTGACTAACGTGAGTTTGTACCTGGGGCTGACAACCTCCTCATGTAAGAATGTGACTAACGTGAGTTTGTACCTGGGGCTGACAACCTCCCCATGTAAGAATGTGACTAACGTGAGTTTGTACCTGGGGCTGACAACCTCCCCATGTAAGAATGTGACTAACGTGAGTTTGTACCTGGGGCTGACAACCTCCTCATGTAAGAATGTGACTAATGTGAGTTTGTACCTGGGGCTGACAACCTCCCCATGTAAGAATGTGACCATGTCCCCAGGTAAGAATGTGACTAACGTGAGTTTGTACCTGGGGCTGACAACCTCCCCATGTAAGAATGTGACTAACGTGAGGTTTGTACCTGGGGCTGAACCTAGAAAGGGGGCAACCTCCCCATGTAAGAATGTGACTAACGTGAGTTTTTGTACCTGGGGCTGACTAACCTCCTCATGTAAGAATGTGACTAATGTGAGTTTGTACCTGGGGCTGACAACCTCCCCATGTAAGAATGTGACTAACGTGAGTTTGTACCTGGGGCTGACAACCTCCCCATGTAAGAATGTGACTAACGTGAGTTTGTACCTGGGGCTGACAACCTCCCCATGTAAGAATGTGACTAACGTGAGTTTGTACCTGGGGCTGACAACCTCCTCATGTAAGAATGTGACTAACGTGAGTTTGTACCTGGGGCTGACAACCTCCCCATGTAAGAATGTGACTAACGTGAGTTTGTACCTGGGGCTGACAACCTCCCCATGTAAGAATGTGACTAACGTGAGTTTGTACCTGGGGCTGACAACCTCCCCATGTAAGAATGTGACTAACGTGAGTTTGTACCTGGGCTGACAACCTCCCCATGTAAGAATGTGACTAACGTGAGTTTGTATCTGGGGCTGACAACCTCCCCATGTAAGAATGTGACTAACGTGAGTTTGTACCTGGGGCTGACAACCTCCTCATGTAAGAATGTGACTAACGTGAGTTTGTACCTTGGGGCTGACAACCTCCCCATGTAAGAATGTGACTAACGTGAGTTTGTACCTGGGGCTGACAACCTCCCCATGTAAGAATGTGACTAACGTGAGTTTGTACCTGGGGCTGACAACCTCCCCATGTAAGAATGTGACTAATGTGAGTTTGTACCTGGGGCTGACAACCTCCCCATGTAAGAATGCGACTAATGTGAGTTTGTACCTGGGGCTGACAACCTCCCCATGTAAGAATGTGACTAATGTGAGTTTGTACCTGGGGCTGACAACCTCAGCAAGTAACATAAATTACTGCAGAGAAACTACTGCGGCAAAAGCACATGAATGTTGTGGTGAAGGTTTACTGTGATGGCATCAGCTGTAGTGATGGTTCCATACTTCATAGGGAGTCAACAGGAACATGATGATGATGAGATTAGATAAGATGTATAACCAGAGTGACAGACAGGTAGACCGACAGACAGGCAGAGTGACAGACAGACAGGCAGACATATACTCAGAAGACATAATGGTAGACAGACAGACAGGTAGACATATAGACAGAAGACATGATGGTAGACAGACAGACAAGTATACAGACAGGTAGACAGACATATAGACAGGCAGAGTGACATACAGGTAGACATAGAAGACATAACGGTAGACAGACGTAAAAGTAGATAGACAGAGAGGTAGACAGACAGGTAGACAGACGGACAGGCAGACAGACAGGTAGACCGACAGACAGACTGATTTACGGACAGACAGGCAATCAGATAGACATACAGATAGGTAGACAGGCAGACAAACGGAGACAGAGACTGACGGACAGGTAGACAGACAGACAGGTAGACAGGCAGGTAGATAGACAGACAGATAGCCAAGTAGACAGACAGAAGACAGACAGGTAAACGGATAGATAAGTAGACAAATGGAGAGACAGGCAGACAGACATGTAACAGACAGACATATAGACAAGCAGTGACAGACAGATAGACAAGCAGACAGGTAGTCAGGCCGATAGACTGACGGACATACAGTCAGATGAACGGATAGACAGACAGACAGGTAGATAGATAAAAAGATCAACATAAAAGTTCAATGGAAAAGGGTTCCACAGAAGAATGCCATAAGCCGACCTGGCGTTTCAAGCACGAGACACTGACCATTATCGCCATCTGTCGTCTGGCAGCAAGTCAGCCCAGCTTATGTCACTTCGTATCATCTTTTGTTTGTTCTCTCTCTATGGTTTTTTTCACTTCTTCAAATTTGACTTTCTCCATTGGGTTCCATATGAGGTCCACGTTGAGTTATCTGTTATTAAACCATGTTTAACTATTCACACACCCAAATGTCACTATGGAAACCAAACAACAATTGATAAATAGTATATTCTTACCAACTTTACGCTATCAGCGTCAAACATGGTCCCTGGTTACAGTCCAGTCCCTCTGTCCTTCAAAAATAGTCTGATGTCCTCCCAGCGAACCTAGGGTCGTCCTGAAGGTCTGGGTCCTTGGCTATTGGTTCCCTATGTTTGTCGTGGTAAGAATTTATAAAACTAGAAATAAATAGCCAGTTGCGAAATTTCGACCAAGATGGAGTGGGTTCAAAAACCAAAGCAGGCGAAACAAAATACTAATGTGAAAGATGGCACTTGGGAATGGTAACATCCCCCTCCCTTTGTGCCAGTGTCAAGAAGGCAAAAGATCCGAAGCATTTATTTGTCGGGGGAAGGAGAATTCATCTGATGATCACATTCCCCTATGTTGTACTTGTCTATAAATATTAGACAAACATAAAGGTATGTTTTCAGGCACTCGTAAGAAATAAAGAAGTAGAAAAATAGACAACAGAAAAACAACAGACGTAAGTGGCTTACCCAGGACCTTCCGTGCGACAACCCCACCTAGCTATGCAAGCGAATCAGTTCTTGCTACTGACGTCATTGCGATGTCTTAACGTTTATAAATAGTATTTACGCAAAACTGTGTCTCCACGAATATGACATTTAGGATGAAGACTAAAAGCAATTTTTGAATTAGAGATTGCCGTGTTCCCTGTTTCATGAAATTACGAGTTGCTTCAAAAGCTTCAGAACTGAAGTTGGGTGTTCCATAATTAAAATTATATTTCGATTTGTTGGATGGAAGCGTTTGTATTGATTCTTTGGTTCAAAAATACGTCGTAATTTTTATTTATCCTGCAGACGATTTCCTCCCTGCTGGCGAGAACGATGTTGTTAAAGTTATTTTAGTGGTGATCTAAGATGGCGGTTCCATTGTTGTTTTTTTTCGTGATTCTAATTCTATCGTGCATAAGCTTACTGCAGGGAAGTTAATTTGTTTGTTTAAATTCTTGTTTAGAGTTTCTTCTTGATTTTGTTCGTTTATTTTTATTTTTTTATTTAACGTATAGGCCTATGCATAATTGTGATTTTCTCTATTTACAATGATTTGACAAATGTGATGCCACTTTCTCATATAGGCAGTTGTTCATATTATTTGGAATTTAATTATAATCCATCAGAGGTTGAACGGGATATTTTTCTTCATTAATTTAAAAAAAAAAAAAGAAAAAAAAAAGAAATGGTTGATTCTTCTTATTCTTCAAGTGCCATGCAAAGTGTCGTAGGCGATCACGCCTCTCCAGAACTTTCTCTCTCCAGTTCTATTTATCACTTCTGTTGTTGACTTCTTTCCATGCCACGATGTCAAACTGTTCAGTGTGTGCTCTCTTTGTTTTCACCAGTTTCTTTTTCCTTCAATCGTTTCTTTTGTTACGATATATTCCAGCTTTCTTCTTCTCAAAACATGCCCAAAAAAAGTCAATTGCTTCCTCTTTTCCTTGAGAAATAAACTTCCTTTGTGCACTGGCCTCTGACAGGACATCCTCATAACTCTTTTTGGCTGTCCATGGTATTTTTAACATTCTTCTGTAAAACCACATCTCTGTGGCCTCTAGTGCCTTCCCTACTTGTTTATTAATTGTCCATGACTCACTCCCATATGTCAGGATTGGTTCTATATAACACTGAAGACCTCTCTTTCTTACTTTCATCGACAAAGAGGTGTTGCATATCTTCTTCTTCTGCGTTCGGTTTGTAGTCATGCTAAATCTGCAGGCCAGTCGCCAGGACGAAGTCCACAGTCTTTTCCAGGTGTTGCATATCCCCAACGAATACACACACGTGAAGATCACAGACATAAAGTAGAAATATACAGGTTATATCCTCAGGTAATGACGTATTATATATTAGCGAAGGAGGCTTCAAGGCATCAGCCCCCCAACCCCTCATGATGAATGTTTATTCACCTTTTCTATGGTTTCTATGGTAATTAGTTTTACACGATGAGGTCACCAGGTTCATACTAGTGGCCTTGTAAGATATAATAAATAAATATTAGACAAACATAAAGGTATGTTTACAGGCACTGGTAAGCCACTCACGTCTGTTGTTTTTCTGTTGTCTAGTTTTCTACTTACTTACTTAGTCGTTCCCCTTCTACCGTGAGGTGTAGAGGTTTGGAAGAGAGAGCGCCAGACTATCCTATCGGCTGTCTTCCTCCTGGCCTGGTTCCATTCTAGTCCTCGGTACTTCAAAGATTGTCTAATGTTCTCCTCCCAGCGGACTCTGGGTCGTCCTCGGGGTCTGGATCCTTGTTTCCCATGCTTGTCGTGGTATCCGATCTTCTCCCATTCTGTAGACATGGCCAAACCATCTTAATTGGGACTGTTCTACTTGGGTCTGCAGGGGTTAGGATTTAAGGTCTTGACGTATCGTCTGGTTGCGTACCATGTCTCTTCTTGTTACTTCAACCACCTTCCTCAGATACCGAAGACAGGCCTAGTTTTCTACTTCTTTATTTATTACGAGTGCCTGAAAATATACCTTTATGTTTGTCTAATATTTATTTACTGTTTACAGGCCTCGGGTTTCCCTTCCTTGTGAGATATGCCTGTAGTCTTTTTCCTTTGCCTCCTCAGAGACACCCACCCCCGGGAACTACACGAAGCCAAGTACAATCAGGAATGTATTATATCGATGTGGTGTAGCCTGGGTGGTGAGTAGCTTTCAAGCCCTCCTAACAGCCACACACAGACACAATTACCCTTTCGCCTTTTTCGCATGATTTATCCAATCCTCGGTGCGAAAAAATTTCAAAATACGACACTGTTGTCAGGAAACAACCAATTAATATAGCCAGACATGCTATCAGCTGGAAACCACAGTGGAAGAGAGGAGCTTCAGATACAAGAGAACCCGGCGAAGTACAGTAGAAGAGAAAGTTGCAGCTAATGGTGAAGAATACAGCCCAATATAGAAGCTGGTGGCTACCAACAGATGAAGTTTTACTCCCCAATGAACATCAGTGATGATGATGGTGGTGGTAAGAGAAGAAGACAAATTAAATGAAGAAAATACAAAAAAAGATCAATGCAATGTTGGTTGAAAGATTCTACGCCTCACATACACATTAAAAACACAATCACATACAGATTAAAAACACAAATCTACATGCGCGCGCGCACACACACACACAGAAGTTTTAAAAATATATAATAAAACTCAGACTAGTATTTTAGAGAACAAATAATTTATTGATTTATTCATTAAATCAATATTCCGTCGCTACAATCAGAACATAAAATCATAACTTAAAAATAACTTCAAATGTCCTCTCTTATACATCAATGAAAACTTAAAACATTGGAGACCTGGACACTTTGACCTATGAATGACATCTCTCAACATCTTCAAATGACCTGTTATGCATCAATGAAAACTTCAAACGCTGGACACTTGACCAATCAATCAGTCAAATATCCCTCAAAACCTTACAACTGTATTCAAGCCTACCATTTCACAAACACTTTCATATTTTACCAAAAAAATAACTACAAGAAACTTTACTGAGAATCTCTGTAAGATGAAGTAAAT
Source organism: Oreohelix idahoensis (assembly GCA_024509875.1). Classification (NCBI taxonomy): domain Eukaryota; kingdom Metazoa; phylum Mollusca; class Gastropoda; order Stylommatophora; family Oreohelicidae; genus Oreohelix; species Oreohelix idahoensis. Next base: position 76,502 of record JAMPIV010013180.1, read on the forward strand.
ATGATAAATGTAAAATGAGCTACAATGAGTTGCAAACATCCTCACAGGATGTGAACTCACACATGTAACAATATGGACACAGCTGGAGAAACAGACAGTTATATCAAAATAAGACAACCTAAGGTTATATCCCTGCATTGAGAAATATATAGGCATATTTAAATAATATAGTCGAACATATACTTAAGAATCTTCAACTGAAATATAAAGTCAGTCCTATTGTATGGCTGTGAGACATGGAGAACAACAAATGAAGAAGCTACATACTCCCATGAAAGGGAGCTTGTACAGAATACAGTGCTTAAAAAGGTATGACAAGGTCACAAATGTGGACCTGATAGCAAGAACAAGGGGAACACGAGGTAAGAGGAAGATACCTGTGTTGCATAGGAAACATAATGAGGACACCTGCTGATAGCATTACAAGGCTGTCCCTGTTCTGGAATCCTCAGGGTATGAGAGGTAGAAGGAGACATGGAGAAAGGAACTGGAGACTGGCATGATAGGGATCAAGAGGACATGGACAGACTGTGAAAGGATGGCACTGCACAGGAAGGCTCAGTATGACTTTGCTGACAACCAATGCTCCTCAGGAAGCTGAAGGATAAGGAATGAAAATATGAGTTGCAGCAGTGTATCAATTCAGTACGGCACTCATACTCTGGTATATGTTGACATTTGTAATAAAGACAACCGTATTGTTACATAAATCGATAAACCATCATACATTGTATTCCCATTTAAAAAAAAAAAAAAAACTACCCAAACATCACAAACACAAACATTTACTCTGTAAGCTAAGCTATAAGTTAGTCTGCTTCTTCTTCGTTCTCTCTCAGATAACCACATCTCTCTTATTAAAGCTGGCAGTCTGTCTCAGGCTTCTCTCGTCACCATATAGTTTCTATAGGCTGGTGATAACACCAAACTTGTAAAACTCTCAAGAGAATAGACCAAACATTGCATGTGTTGTTATTAATCTTACATGTTGAAAATGTTGTAGAATAAGTTGGTAATGATTTTGTTGATAACAAGAGACATTCATTGTTTTTTTATTCTGTCGATGCTTTTATCACACCTTCACACATACTCACATGAATTAAACCAACTCTTTTGAATACTTTCACACATGCACGTGAGTTAAACCAACTCCAATATGCCCACCTTCACATATACTTGCATGAGCTAAACTGACACACAGCACACTTTCACACATACACATGTGAGAGAAAATTAATCACCGCACACCACACATACTTGCATCAGTTAAACCCACTCTTAGCACACCTTCAAGATGAGAGAAACCTACTCTTAGCTCTTATCACACCTTCACACATACTCGCATGAGTTAACCTCACTCTTAGAACGCCTTCACATATACTTGCATGAGAGAAACCCACTCTTAATACACTTTCACACATATATGCATGAGTGAAACCATCTCTTACATACCTTCACACATGAGTGAAACCCACTCCTCTTACCACACATAAGTGAAAATAACTCTTTTTAGTGCACCTTCACAGATATGCACACACCTTCACACTTAACTGCATGAGTGAAACCCACTTCTCTACGAACACATATACACTGTACACCCCACATACTAATGTAAACAGCAGGATGTACATGACATCACAAAGACATGCAAATAGACACTTCAGATATGGAAATATTCCAGAATATAAATGATTAATGAACCCACTACTCAAATATGAACCAGCAGCTTACAATTTAAAAAAAAAAATAAATAAATAAACTAAAGACAAAAAGTTCTAACCCTAGAGAAAAAAAAAATACTATATTATAATAAAAACAAAAACAAATTAAATTTCTTTAAAAAAAAATTTTTAAAAACTACAAAACTGTGAAGCTACAAAGCATATACTAAGAGCCCGGGTTCCCAACCTGTGGGTCACGACCCCCAAGGGGGTCGCAAAGTGTTTTCTGGGGGGGTCACCGTGGTTATTTTTAGTTGCAATTATTTTTATAGGAAATTTCACCACGAAGGTTTTCAACACTTATTTATTTCAATATGGCTACACTGCAATATTCTACTAGTGGTTGTAACACTGATTATTGATAATGGAAAGGAAGTGACTTAAGGTCCACCGCTGCGGATACTTAAAAAATATTAAAAGCCCGCCGTGATCATACATATTAAACATTTTATATTATTTTAATTATTTACTACGGCGGGCCTTTAATATTATTTCCCATTTCCGTCGTGGCAGACCTTGATTCACTCCCTAAAAATAAAATGTACAAATGCAGTGTTATCATTAGAATAAAATTCTATGTTGCAAATAGTAAACTGAAAAAATATTCACTATGATGCAAAATTCAATATCAAAATTCATTTTTAATCGGTGTCTCCATGTTTGAATAACAGACTGTCGAATACGGACCGTCGATTAAAGGTGAGTTGCTCTCCTAACACAGTTGAAGATCATCCCATATGATGTAATTTAATAATGTTTGCTGATGTTTTGCAATGGATGTAGCTACTTTTAATAACTGCTTGCACTTTCCGCGAGTAGGTCGTCCAGTCTGTGCTGTCGGATGCAAATCGTTTCCCAAAGGAAAACAATTTATTTGGCTAATTATTTATTTATATTTGTATTGTTATATTATTAGTATTAATAGGTGTATTATTTTAATAAAATAGTGAGCTAAGTGACTAACACTAAACATTATTAAACATTTATTTGAAAAAAAATATTACTGTCCTGTCTCCAGGACTTCCCCATAAAGTAGTTTAGAACTATACTTTTATTCGTCGTTGTTTCTTGGGGTTTCTTCTCGCTGTGCTGCTGTCGTGGAACGACTCTCCCCGACTTCTTTCTTCTGTCTATTATTTTTTCCCTCAACGAATTTCTCCTATCATTTGACAAGAAACCTAAAGTCTCTCTCTCTCGCTAGTCTTAGATTTAACAGTATTTTACTAGCTCAGGATTCTCGGTCCAAGGTAATAAATTATTCACTTCGCCAGCAAAAGTCGAAGGTGAATCAGTCCTACGAACGACCGGAAGTGACCTGTGTTGGGTTCACGAAGGGAACTCATGAAAAAAAAAACAGCCGGCAACGATGAACGAACGCTAGGGCGAGTTGAAAAGAAGGTAACTTAATACCCCTGGGACCAGAAGATGTATTTGCAACAATGCCACCCAAAATCACAGCCCACCCCTGCCCGGGAACCAGCTGGAATTTTGGGAGGGAATTTTAAGCGGTCATTCTTCTTGTAACCATCATTCGGAGCAGACAGACTCTGGGCCCAAGGGGGCATTTCATGTTGCGAAATAGTTGTAGTGAATTCGTTGAGCGAAGTAAGTAGATCTAACTAATAATGCTGATTTTATAACATGAATAATCATATGTTTATCAACAGCTTGCTATTGCAGTAACTTTTTGTTAAAGTTTAAATGCATTTCATTTTCAGTGACAATAACTGTTATTTGCATCTTTACAGATCACTCAAACTAATGTATGAGTTTGCAAAGTTCCTAAACCTAATTAACTCCTGATCTTTATCTCACAGCCTGGCAGAAATAAGACAGGGTTAAAACAATTGATGTACATTATTGTTGTTACTTTGAGATTTGCATATTGATCCAAACAAAATAGAAGTGTATTAGTGGTTCTTCTATTTTCTATTTCTTATAAGGCTTCTGTGTTCTCTGCCAAGACTACAAACTTGATAACAGTGTTCTCAATCACTTCTTCTCACTTTGTCACATAAGGGACATTAATGTGTTTTTCATTATGGAAGGTTCTTTACATGTATTTAATGCAATCCTATGCATATACCATGTTGTATGATTGAAGAACTATTTTATGTATGATTGAAGAACTATTTTATTATCAGTATATGAATGTTATTTGCTACAGGAACCAGGACTTTAAGAATGCTTGCAATTATTTAGCTATTTAATGAATTTACTACTTGACTGACAAAATGTAAGTCAGCAGTTCTCAAGCCTTGAGACCATGACGACCCTTCAAATGATTTACTGCTCGAGTAAGCAAGAATGTAAATCATTGGTTCTCAGACCTTGGCGGCAATGACCCCCCCACCAAGTTAAAGCAGCATAGGAAACTATTACCCGGTGGTTCTCAAACCCTTGTTGACAGTGACCCCAGAATTAAAATACTGCTCTATGGGCACTAGGTGAACCAGTGGTTCTCAACCATTTGATGACCCCAGCCCCTACCTCACAGTTTGTGAAACTCATTGCCCATGGGGGAAAACCACTGCTGTACTTAAGCAGACAGCCAGATCGAGACTGAGAACTCAATATACGCTATAATGTCAGTTAAGAAGAAGTATTTGGTAGAAAGTAGTTCATACATTGTTACGGAATGATAGTTAACCTTGTGTTAATTTAATTTCTGATGGACGCTTACCGGCCATCAGACTTAGGAGATGACTGCTCTTGAAACCACTAATGGGATTTCAATTGTTTCCAGTCCACCCAGGTTGCGGTTACGAGGTACTAACCCAGGTTGCGGTTACAAAGCAAAAACTCAGGTTGCGGTTACCCAGTACTAAACCAGGTTGTGGTTACCAGATACCTAAAACAGGTCCAGGGTACAAGTCCATGGTACCAAAGATTACCCTTACCCACCATACCCTATCAAATAGGTTACCATACCAAACCACATCCTGCACCCAGTAACCATACCACACTTCCCATAAACAGAAGAGGTATTCAGCAGAGGTGACTTACCCCATCCTTATCTGTGATGTGCACTGAGTCCAGGGAGGCAAACTCTGACACCCTCTGAACCCATTAACTGTTATGAGATCAACCTGCTGGGGCAGACCAAACCAAGAGAGTCCGAACCAAAATCATCTCCGCAGCTACTACAGGCCTTCGGAGAGTTGAGTATAATACCTACCAGCAACACTACCATAGAAAAGATCTCTGGTCCAAGTGATGACCACACTAGTTGATTTTTTTTTATAAACAGTAGAGCTAAACTTTTTTTCATATTATATGTATAAAAAGAAATGAAAGATTCTATACCCTTTTATCCAACTTTACATAACAGAGTCTGTTGTTATTTTTCTTGTTAACTTTATTTGGGTTGTATTTTGTTTTAAATATAAATCTACACCCTGGGGGCTCAGCCATAATTCAATTAATTTCTATTGGGTCGGGATATTTTAATTGTGGCTGGACACCAAATCTCTTTCTCACCCTTGTGTGCTTTACACAGTCCTTTTGTAGGATTCCTGAGGAAGAATTTATCGTCCAGAAAATATCTTGTTTAGGTACCAGAATTCTCTTTTAAGTAAATTTCTAGTACACTATTTCCAGAGGAGAGGCAGTTCTATTATAAACTTGGAAGCTATCAATAAGACATTATTATCTTTATTCTTCCATTCCATCCAAGCTGACCTATCTCCTCAAAACACCTCGCGACAACTGGGACGCTCGTGTCCGGGATTAACTCTTATTTCATATTTAGACACTTGTCTGAGATATGAAAACTCTTTATCTTTCCTAGACCACTACAGCTGTAGGTACTTGTCACTTATTGGTGTCCAAGTCTAGGATTAGATTAAAGAGGGGACATATAAATTACCCTAGACTATAATACATATAAATTTTTTTTTGCAAGTAAAACAGATTTTAAGTTGTGTTATGAGAACTCTTCTTGGTGGTACTGCTGGAAATTGGTTACCTATTGTTAACTAATTTTTAATTTGATGGTTATAAATGCTGGTTTGATTTAATATATGGTTTTGTAATACTTTAGTATAGTTAAGACTATAGAAAGTATTTTTGCCTTAATTATTGTTTGTGAGTTAGAGATCTCATACTCGCTCAACGAACCACTACGGATATAATGGAAGAATCTGTAGAGTTGAATGAGTGGAGAACATTCTGGACAGAGTTAGCCATTGAGTGTGAACTCTCCGGAGAAGAACTGGATACTTTTGTTTCACAAAAGATGGAAAAATGCAGGATGAGAGAAGCAGAAAGGAAGAAATGGAGAGCAAAATACACAGAAGAGAATGTGGAACATGAGAGACAAAGACAAGAAAAATCCCTCCAGTGTAAGGAAGAACTGGAAACTCAGTTTCAACCTACAAATATGGAATCCAGGGATAAACTTGAATCTAGGAATACTCATCATGCCACTCCTTTGCCAGTTGCATCACCATCTTCAGTGGTAAATATGACTGCACCACATGAAGCCAAGTCTATGTCTCAGAATTCAGGCTCAGACAGAGCAGAGGTACGGATATCTAAACGGAGACATCTAGACCATCCTGAAAACAAGATTAAGCACAAGAGTGCTGATAATCTGAAGAGACCTTCCTCATCCTCAGCAAAAACTCACAACAGGCATACCAACAACAACCGCACCAACAACCTGGTAAATAGGATCGCTCAACCAAATAGGATCACTCAACGGAAAAGGATTACGCAACCCTATGGGAAGGGAAGGGATGTTCTTGAACATCACCTGTCGGCCAACTTACATCAGTTAGACTGTATGCGCCGAGACCCAATCCCACAGACTTCATACAAAGCTAAGGTCCCTACCATGGATGGGAACTTGACGAAGGCCCGGAGTGGATACAGGGATTCTCAAAATGTGGAGACTGCCACAGTAAATGGAGAAGAAATCACCTGTTTGTATTATCAAGGTCTTGGATGTGATGCCCTTGTCTCAGCCTCTGTTATCGACCTTGATCAAGTCACCGAAGAGGATGTTGAGGTAACAGCACCCATGATAATTAACCGAAGGATGATTTTGCCTTTAGCTTATGTAGAAGTTAGGTTGAACTTTGTAAACGGCAAAGTAAAGGCCGCAATATTAGATGAACGAATTTACCCGATACCTCAAGGAGGGAAATATATCATCTTAGGAGACTCAGCACGATCCAGAGACGGCGTGACTGAACAGGCTATGGAGACTCCTATGCCTAACTCATCTTCCAATATTTTCACTGAAAAGTTGGAAGAGTGCAAAGGGATTGACCACCCCAGTGCACTTAATTCTGAACAAGTTTTGATAGTCTCACCCACTATCTGCATGCAGAAAGTGAAGCCGGGCCAGAATTTCTTGGTACCTGGTGAGATGAAACATGTTTCAGAAATATCTTCCTTTAACATGGGAGAAGCGGCTGTAGAGGAACAGGACTCTCAAGCACTAAGATTTCACTCAGTTCCGATAACCTCACCCACTCTCTGGGATCAGAAAGTGAAGCGGGTCCAAATTTCCTTGGTACCTGGTGGGAGGAAATATGTTTCAGGAATATCTTCCCTTAACACGGGAGAAATGGCTAAAGAGGAACATGAGCCTCAAGCACTTAGTCTTCAGTCAATTCCGATAACCTCACCCACTCTCTGGGATCAGAAAGTGAAGAAGGTCCAAATTTCCTTGGTACCTGGTGGGCAGGAACAACTGGTAGACTTATCTTTCTCTGTCACTGCAGAAACAGGGATAGAAGATCATACACGCTCTCATACCCGGGGAGATAGGTATGTGTCCTTAGACAGGTCAAGCAATATGACTAAAATAAGGTTGTGTATGAGGCTGGCAACCTCATCACGCAAAACTATGTGCTATAGATCCAATTGTAAGCAGAGTGTAGGCTTTAGGGCAAGCTCTTTGCCAGGAGGCAAGCTTCAATGGAGGATCCATAAGGGAGAAAAGAAGAGGGGGATATTTTTGCGAGCAGGCTTGCTCACCCCACCTCGACTACTTATTGAAGAGGAAACGGATAGCCATGTGTGGATTACAGGCATACCATTCGACAGAGGAAAAAGAGGAAATATTTGGATTGAAAAATGGAGGACACGATACATGAATGTAGTGTCTGACATAAGAGAAGAGTCGGCTCGAACTTAGTTGGCCGTTGGCCGAACTTTCAAAAGGGGGCTTATGTCGTGGAACGACTCTCCCCGACTTCTTTCTTCTGTCTATTATTTTTTCCCTCAACGAATTTCTCCTATCATTTGACAAGAAACCTAAAGTCTCTCTCTCTCGCTAGTCTTAGATTTAACAGTATTTTACTAGCTCAGGATTCTCGGTCCAAGGTAATAAATTATTCACTTCGCCAGCAAAAGTCAAAGGTGAATCAGTCCTACGAACGACCGGAAGTGACCTGTGTTGGGTTCACGAAGGGAACTCATGAAAAAAAAAACAGCCGGCAACGATGAACGAACACTAGGGCGAGTTGAAAAGAAGGTAACTTAATACCCCTGGGACCAGAAGATGTATTTGCAACAATGCCACCCAAAATCACAGCCCACCCCTGCCCGGGAACCAGCTGGAATTTTGGGAGGGAATTTTAAGCGGTCATTCTTCTTGTAACCATCATTCGGAGCAGACAGACTCTGGGCCCAAGGGGGCATTTCATGTTGCGAAATAGTTGTAGTGAATTCGTTGAGTGAAGTAAGTAGATCTAACTAATAATGCTGATTTTATAACATGAATAATCATATGTTTATCAACAGCTTGCTATTGCAGTAACTTTTTGTTAAAGTTTAAATGCATTTCATTTTCAGTGACAATAACTGTTATTTGCATCTTTACAGATCACTCAAACTAATGTATGAGTTTGCAAAGTTCCTAAACCTAATTAACTCCTGATCTTTATCTCACAGCCTGGCAGAAATAAGACAGGGTTAAAACAATTGATGTACATTATTGTTGTTACTTTGAGATTTGCATACTGATCCAAACAAAATAGAAGTGTATTAGTGGTTCTTCTATTTTCTATTTCTTATAAGGCTTCTGTGTTCTCTGCCAAGACTACAAACTTGATAACAGTGTTCTCAATCACTTCTTCTCACTTTGTCACATAAGGGACATTAATGTGTTTTTTTCATTATGGAAGGTTCTTTACATGTATTTAATGCAATCCTATGCATATACCATGTTGTATGATTGAAGAACTATTTTATGTATGATTGAAGAACTATTTTATTATCAGTATATGAATGTTATTTGCTACAGGAACCAGGACTTTAAGAATGCTTGCAATTATTTAGCTATTTAATGAATTTACTACTTGACTGACAAAATGTAAGTCAGCAGTTCTCAAGCCTTGAGACCATGACGACCCTTCAAATGATTTACTGCTCGAGTAAGCAAGAATGTAAATCATTGGTTCTCAGACCTTGGCGGCAATGACCCCCCCACCAAGTTAAAGCAGCATAGGAAACTATTACCCGGTGGTTCTCAAACCCTTGTTGACAGTGACCCCAGAATTAAAATACTGCTCTATGGGCACTAGGTGAACCAGTGGTTCTCAACCATTTGATGACCCCAGCCCCTACCTCACAGTTTGTGAAACTCATTGCCCATGGGGGAAAACCACTGCTGTACTTAAGCAGACAGCCAGATCGAGACTGAGAACTCAATATACGCTATAATGTCAGTTAAGAAGAAGTATTTGGTAGAAAGTAGTTCATACATTGTTACGGAATGATAGTTAACCTTGTGTTAATTTAATTTCTGATGGACGCTTACCGGCCATCAGACTTAGGAGATGACTGCTCTTGAAACCACTAATGGGATTTCAATTGTTTCCAGTCCACCCAGGTTGCGGTTACAAAGCAAAAACTCAGGTTGCGGTTACCCAGTACTAAACCAAGTTGTGGTTACCAGATACCTAAAACAGGTCCAGGGTACAAGTCCATGGTACCAAAGATTACCCTTACCCACCATACCCTATCAAATAGGTTACCATACCAAACCACATCCTGCACCCAGTAACCATACCACACTTCCCATAAACAGAAGAGGTATTCAGCAGAGGTGACTTACCCCATCCTTATCTGTGATGTGCACTGAGTCCAGGGAGGCAAACTCTGACACCCTCTGAACCCATTAACTGTTATGAGACCAACCTGCTGGGGCAGACCAAACCAAGAGAGTCCGAACCAAAATCATCTCCGCAGCTACTACAGGCCTTCGGAGAGTTGAGTATAATACCTACCAGCAACACTACCATAGAAAAGATCTCTGGTCCAAGTGATGACCACACTAGTTGATTTTTTTTTATAAACAGTAGAGCTAAACTTTTTTTCATATTATATGTATAAAAAGAAATGAAAGATTCTATACCCTTTTATCCAACTTTACATAACAGAGTCTGTTGTTATTTTTCTTGTTAACTTTATTTGGGTTGTATTTTGTTTTAAATATAAATCTACACCCTGGGGGCTCAGCCATAATTCAATTAATTTCTATTGGGTCGGGATATTTTAATTGTGGCTGGACACCAAATCTCTTTCTCACCCTTGTGTGCTTTACACAGTCCTTTTGTAGGATTCCTGAGGAAGAATTTATCGTCCAGAAAATATCTTGTTTAGGTACCAGAATTCTCTTTTAAGTAAATTTCTAGTACACTATTTCCCGAGGAGAGGCAGTTCTATTATAAACTTGGAAGCTATCAATAAGACATTATTATCTTTATTCTTCCATTCCATCCAAGCTGACCTATCTCCTCAAAACACCTCGCGACAGCTGCCTTGGCACTTTTGTACTGCTGCATTCTTGGGGTTGTGTTGGGGTTCCCCTTTTATACTTTTTTACTGATAAATGGGGATGTTCCTCAACGTTCTCGATTTGATAAAAATTGGTTATATGTTCTTTGTCATTCTCTGCTTGATGTGGATTATGCTGGAAGATTGCTGGCATGACAATTACAATTGATAAAGATGCGACGAATATCTCTGTCCAATAACACTATTCAGAGGTGCATTTCAGAGATGTCCGTAGATGTGAAAGAGCAGGTTTTGAATGAAATCAAAGTTTCCCCATTGTTTTCATTTCAAGCTGATGAATCAACGGACGTAAGTTCATGTTCTCAGTTGCTTGTCTTCGTGAAATATATTCATTCAGATGACATCAAAGAAGAGTTCCTGTTTTGTAGTGCACTTGAAACTACTACAAAAGGTGAAGATATTATGGAGAAGATAAATACTTTTTTTGAAACTGGAGGACTACAGTGGAAAAACGTCTGTGGGGTTTGTACAGATGGAGCACCAGCTATGCTAGGGTCAAAGTCGGGCTTTCAGACAAAAGTGAAAAAACTTGCTCCCCAAGCAAAGGGCATTCACTGCATGATTCACCGATATGCTCTTGCCAGTAAGACTCTTCCAGCTCCTCCGCAAGAGGTACTTGATTCTCTGATCAAAATTGTGAATTACATCAAATCTGGAGCCCTAAACACCCGTCTGTAAAGACATGAATTCTGATGACGAGGTTCTTCTTTTCTACACTGCTGTACGCTGGTTGTCGAAAGGAAATGTTGTCAATCGTATCTTTGAATTGAAAGATGAAATCAAGTTGTTCCTGGAAGTGCAAAGGAAACATGATCTTGTCGCTTACTTTAATGATGAAGGTTGGAAGAAAAGAGTTGCTTACTTAGCAGACATTTTAGACCAGCTAAATAAGCTGAACCTGAAACTTCAGGGAAAGGAAACACACATTATCCAATTTCAAAACAATCTTCAGGCATTTGTATCCAAGCTGCAAAACTGGCGTCAGAAAATAAATCTTGTAAGCATTGCCATGTTTGAAAAACTCTGCAGTGTGGTAGAGGAATCTGAAGGTGAACTGGATGAGAATCTGAAGGAGGAGATTACTGGGCGGTACTTCCCTGAGCTTACAGAAGAAGAAGCTGTACTGGTACAAAACCCATTCTCTGCTTCCCTGAATGTAGCCATCATTCCTGATGAAGTACAGGATGAATTCTTGGATCTGCGGAACGATTCCTCTGCACGTAATTTGTTTTATGAAAAATTGCTGACTCAGTTCTGGTGTGCTATGTATCAGTCATATCCAAATGTCACCATTCTTGCCTTTTGAGTTTTACTTCCATTTGCCTCTACATATCTCTGCAAGAGTGGATTTTCAATGCTTCTTCATATCAAAACAAAGGCAAACAGACTGAATGTTGAGGATGACATGAGGTTGGCTTTAACAAACACTCAGCTGTGAATTTTGAAGCTTGTTGCCTAGATGCAAGTACAACCATCGCATTAAATATTAGGTTAGAATTATATTCTGAAAAATCTATTTTTAATTTGTTTTCTTTACCCTATTAAAAATGCTTTTTTATGCAAACGTGGCGGGGTGGTCGCAGGTTACTTGGCTATTATAAAACGGGGTCGCGACTCGAAAAAGGTTGGGAAACACTAAGAGAAAACTATAATGAATTTGACGGCTCAACAACTGCAGACATACAGTTAGTTTTTTTGTTTCATTTTTGTCTGAATAAACAACTTATGGCTGGTGTAGCTCTGGTAAACAACCTATGGCCTGGTGTAGCTCTGGTAAACAACCTATGGCCTGGTGTAGCTCTGGTAAACAACCTATGGCCTGGTGTAGCTCTGGTAAACAACCTATGGCCTGGTGTAGCTCTGGTAAACAACCTATGGCCTGGTGTAGCTCTGGTAAACAACCTATGGCCTGGTGTAGCTCTGAAGAGACAAACAAAGGATAGGGGACTACTGCTCCCTCATGTGTGTCCTCCAAGGCCACTAATATGAGGCTGGCAACCTCATCATGTAAAACCAATTGTCACAGAAACCACCACAACAACAGCGTGTCAATGCCTGGTGCAGGATAATTTTCTGAAAGGATAATACTAAATGAAATATACTATGCCATAAATAACAATACCAGGGAGAGTTCTAATTTAACGAGTCATACATTTCAAAATTCATTTTTCCAGTACAGTATACTTTATATTTCAATTGTCATACTGTATAAATGCTAATCTATTATTAGTTTTCAATACACATTATACAAATTTATTAACTGGGCTGAAATTTTCAAACAAATATCTACTATACTAACATGTGCCGGAAAAATAAAAACAGTAGACAGAAAAACAGTGTTTACAGCAATTTACCCAATAATTCAAATAAACTACAAAATAAAATGCTTCCTCTCCCCCTTTCTTTAAGGTGCCTCTTGCCAAAATGGTTGTTTTATTCATTCTGTAACTCAAGATGACACAGAAATGCATGATTCTGTTACAAAAAAAATTGTTAACACCATATCCACATATAGTATAAGCAAATTCCTGGTCTTAAACACGAATGATGGTTATAACAACTTCTCGAGATAGTGAACAATATAGTAAGCCATGATAACAGCAAAACATCTCTATAACAGATTAAGAAACATCTATTTATAAACCTTAAACATATCTTCTTTATAAATATATGAACAAACACCAGCTTGTATTAAATCATTCCTAGATTTTTTTATTTTTAACCTTACCAAGACTGTAAGTAATATGAAAGTAAACAGGTCTGATGAATAACAATATAATCATTTGCAGCTTTCACGGGTATAGTTTGTTGTCATCACGACCAATTATACAACTGCCACTCTGCAAAATTGTTACCTCTCATGACTCAAAAACCTGGCACTGTCAAATGTTCCCCTCTCATGACAAAAATCTGGCACTGTAAAATGTTCACTTCACATGACTCAAAAACCTGGCATTACAAAATGTTCACCTCTCGTGACATAAAAACGTGACACAACTCTCTCAAAGAACTATCAATTCTTAATTTACTCCCATCTCCAGCAGGTTACATTAAAACATGAAAGTTGTTTAACTCTTGCAGGCCGGAATTTTTTCATCAGTTTTGCCAGAATTATTTTTGTACCTTAAAGCAGTACCTTTATAAATTCTAAAGTTTCTGAGTTATTACACAACAAAGACACACATATTATACTTCACAGTAAAGATAAATGAATGTAGAATTAGAATATGAAGGATTTTTAGTGATATTCTACATATAGTATTCAGTTATGAGTCTTAACGAAAATACGGAACAAATTTCACAGAACACAAAAGTGACGTTCCCAACGTCGTTTCGGCTTCTAGGGGTTTTGCGGATGTACGCTACCAGCGTCGTTCCGGCCTTTAAGAGTTAACACTGGTCAACACCTCACAGGGACTTGAATAAAAACATTTTTGTTAATTCTTTCTTCATCAACAACAGCAATCTTGCCCATGGTCTTCCCATTCTAAATTGTATGGACAATCATATGGGGAAATAATCAATAGCATACAAGCACATATTGCAGATGTATTATTATTTATCCTAAAGTTGAATAAACAGTAAAATAATCTTATTAGAAGGAAGCAATCCATTTTCTTTGGTCATGTTATGAGAAGAAGAAAGTTGTGGTACACTGTGACAACAGGAAAAAAAAAAAAAACTGAAGGAAAGAAGAAATAGAGGGCAACAAAGAGAGAAGGTACTGAACAGTTCAACACTGTAGCATGGACAAATTAACAACAGAAGTTATAGACAGCATTGAGGCCAGGAAGTTGTGAGGAGGCATGGTCACATATGCCAACTGGCATGGTCCTTGAAGAGGAATAACAATGTGGCAAATATTTTCAGACAATCACTTCTTTATTTATACCAACACACAAGTTTAAGCAGGTATAGCTGGCTACCTTTCTTATAATCATCTAGTTTCCTTCTTGATAATTATTTAGCTGCTACCTTCCTAATAATCATTTAGCTGCTACCTCCCTAATAACCCTTTAGCTTCCTTCCTAATAATTATCTAGCCACCTTCCTAATAATCATTTAGCTGCTACCTCCATATTAACCCTTTAGCTTCCTTCCTAATAATCATCTAGCTACCTTTTTAATAATCATTTAGCTGCTACCTTTCTAATAACCATGTAGTATCTTCCTAATAATTATTTAGCTGCTACCTTCCTAATAACCATTTAGGATTCCTTCCTAATAATTCTCTAGCTGCCTTCCTAAGAAGCATTGAAATTACATCCCAATAATCATTTAGCTTGCTTCCTAATAATCATCTAGCTAACTTACTATTAACCATATTGCCACCTTCTTAATAATCATCTAGCTACCTTACTAATAACCATTTAGCCACCTTTCTAATAATCATCTGACTAACTTACTAATAACTATTTTGTCACCTTTCTAATAAACATTACTCCCCAAAAACCATTTAGATTGCTTCCCATAATCATTTAGCTGCTACCTCCATATTAACCCTTTAGCTTCCTTCCTAATAATCATCTAGCTACCTTTTTAATAATCATTTAGCTGCTACCTTTCTAATAACCATGTAGTATCTTCCTAATAATTATTTAGCTGCTACCTTCCTAATAACCATTTAGGATTCCTTCCTAATAATTCTCTAGCTGCCTTCCTAAGAAGCATTGAAATTACATCCCAATAATCATTTAGCTTGCTTCCTAATAATCATCTAGCTAACTTACTATTAACCATATTGCCACCTTCTTAATAATCATCTAGCTACCTTACTAATAACCATTTAGCCACCTTTCTAATAATCATCTGACTAACTTACTAATAACTATTTTGTCACCTTTCTAATAAACATTACTCCCCAAAAACCATTTAGATTGCTTCCCAATAATCATTTAGCTTTATTCCTAATAATTGTTTCGCTTGCTTCCCAATAATCATCAACACATTTAAGTAACCATAGGTACCTTTCTAATACCCATTAATCATCATCATCATTCCATTTTATTCCCCATAATAACCTATAATAACAACACACATCATAACCAACACACAACAAAGTATGGCTATATTTCTAATAGACAGTAACTCATGTTCAGACTGGTGTCATTATTCCCTTGTGCTCCTCATGGAGCATGGAACCACTACCAAAACATTCATCAAGCTCTGAAGCTCCCGTTGACTTTGAGTGACGATTGCAACGTCATTGGCGAACAACTCTTGTAGCAATGGTTTCTGTAACAAATTTTTTTTGTTACATGATGAGGCTCACCAGTGCACAGCCTCATATTAGTGGCTCGTATGACATGCTTGAGGAAAAAGAAACCATATTCTTAGTTTACCTCCTCAAAGACATGGGGCTTTAAACAGGTACACTACATTTTAATAGCTACTAACTAACACACATTAAAGACAAAATAGCACAGCCAACTTTCTAATAATAACACGTACATAAAAGCATATATATTTGACACTTACGGCACCTTTCATAAGCAACTTTTGTGCTGGTTCAGTTTAATAATGGGTTGATTTAATCACTGGATCTCTGTTTTACAGACCCTTATGTTTGTTTTGTTGTATTTGTTATTACTTGCTTAGTTTTTCTGTGTTATTGCAGTTGGTTTCTTTGCATTTTTATTTAATTACTGTTTAGTATTTGTATTTGTTTATTAATTATTTTGTTCATATGGATATTCGCAGCAGAATCACCAGCAGCTTCCACTTAATAGTCATGCCATTTTAATGCATTTCCTTTAATGCTCACTTATCTTCCTCTTCTGGTTTTGTTTGTTTGTTGGTCCCTGGTGAAGTATTGTTGCTTAACGTAGGCAATTCCCTTTATTCTAGTAAGGCAAAAACACAAATCAGAAGGCTTACTATGAGACTGGTTGTTCGCCAATGACGTTGCAATCGTCACTCAAAGTCAACGGGAGCTTCAGAGCTTGATGAATCGCTTCTCCCAAGCATGCAAAGAATTCGGCCTCACAATAAGTCTAAAGAAAACAAACATGCTGGGTCAGGATGTGGATGTTGCACCCGTTATTACTATCGATAAATATTGAGTTCTCAGTGGTGCACCACTTCACATACCTGGGGTCCATTCCATCGTCAACGACAAACTCTCTCTGGACACAGAAATTGACAGCCGCATTGGCAAAGCTGTAGCCATCTTTACCTGCCTCACAACGCGTATTTGGGGAAGCCCCAAACTCACAATGAAGACCAATGCTGTGGTATATAATGCCTGTGTCACCAGCATGCTTCTATAAGGCAGTGATACACAGACAACCTATGCTAAGCAAGAAAGAAGGCTCAATACCTTCCATCTGCAGTGTCTTTGCCACATCCTTGGTATCTTGTGGAAGGACAACACAAATGTTGAGTTGCTGTCACATGTTGGCCTTCGAAACATGTTTACACTGCTTAGACAGCGCAGACTACACTGGCTTGGCCAGTCCGCCGCATAGAAGATGGTCGCATCTCTAAATATATCTTCTACGGACAACTGGCAGATGGCAAAAGAATAGTTGGGTGACCGCAGCTGAAGTTCAAAGATGTGTGCAAGAGAGACACGAGGGCACTGGACATAAATCCAGCAACCTGGGAAGATGAAGCTTCCAATCGCTCCCTATGGCACCACCTGATTGGGTGAAAAGAAGCTCTCACAACAAGCAGAAGAGAAAAGAACGTGCCGAAAAGAACACCAGGAAAAGAAGCAGCTGAGGGCTATCAGGGGCGTGTCCCATAGCCAGCTATGACTGAAAGGGGCTACTATTAGTGAGATTCATTCCCTATTTTTGTGTATGCCTGGCCATTTACTCTTAGCATTTCTATATATTCTGCCCTAGTTTCCAGCTTGAGACTGTGACTGACCTTGGGTATACCCAAAAATTACTGTACTGCTGGTGTATTTTATCATTTGTAAAACTTGACTCCATTACCTTTTTGTTTTCTTTTAACTTTAACAAAAAATAAAAACATCCACAACCTGTTAAATATCCAATAACAGACATATAAAAAAGCATATCCACTTTTTGTAATAAATACTATTATTCATTTAAACAAATACGTCTATCTGGTCTTTTAATAATCACTAGCACACAATTAAATAGGTGTGGCTACCTTCGTAGTAGTTACTAACAAACATGTAAATAAATATAAATGGACAACAACATTTCAAATAACCACCAACATTCACTTAAACACCTTTTCAATAACAAATTTTTAATAACCGGAAAAAAAACACACTGAAGCCTAGGTACAAATATCTCTGTAACAACTACCCAACCCAGCAACTGACATTTTCAAATAACCACAAACAAGCTAGAACTTAAAATATAAAAGACATTTTTATTCGTACACATGATAAGCATATACAATAAATAAAATAACTACTTTGCTAACAAAAATTAGTTGAGCTAAAATAAAAACTGTTCTAGTAAATAACCACAAACATATTCAACAGTATGCCTAAAAACTACTAGCACAGGTTCAAATGGGCATATTTAATAATTCTAATAACATATTTCTAAACCCCACTAAATTAACAGGATTTATTAAAAAAAAAACACACACACACACACACACACACACACACATAAACTGAATTTCTACAGGAACCAAAAGAAAAAACCTTCAAAAAAGAACCATTCAAACAAGCAAACTTTCTTTTCTTTTAATCATCTACCCACATGACAAGAGACAAAGCCAGTTGTCTAACTACAACACAAATTAAAACAGATATAAGCTATTAAAACAGTCAAATAAGCAAGCTAACAGCCAAATATATATTCAATGATTGCCAGGCCAATCAGATATTGAAAATGAAATCTTGAAAACAGTTGGCAAAAAATACACTGTACATCACCATGATAAATTAAAGCTCTTTTTGAGCAACCGGTTATGTAAACATTGGTTACAATTTTAACTTCTGTGTGGCAAAATATTTGACAGAATTACCAGGATTCTCACAATCGAGTTTTTACACAATAAATGCACAATTATTCCACATGCAGCAAAAAAGAAAAATAAATATTATCCAGAAATGATTCACGTTGACTCCAATATGTTAAAAAAGGTTTATTTCTCTCCAGGTGAGCAATTACAATATTTATGATGATCTTCCTTATCAGCTGCCATGCTGACTGGTACAGGAGATAATGTCACTGCACAGTTTCCAGTCTCAAGTGTTGTCTATCTTTCTTCCTCAAGTCATCTTGCTTGGACTGTTCTGTATCTTCTATCTTTGTCATTCACAATCCTTTTAAGAATTTTCAGCTGCTGTAACAACCTCTTCTTGCTTTTCTTTCCTCAGAAAGTGCCAAGGAATGCAGAAAGTTTCTTTCTGATTTTGCTAATGAATTTTCTTTGTGCAGTGTGTAGCTTCCAGACATTCTTCAGGGCCTTTTATTTTGTTAAGCTGAACATGAAGAACATACAGAACCCAATGAAGATAGCAAATGACTGATTTTCTGGGTAGATATTCAATGTCCTCTGTTAAACACATCAGTAAAAAAGTTGAGATCCTTGGATGTCACAGTATGATGAAATAATGAGGATGTTAGATTGTTTTACTTTACAGTAATGCCATTTGTTTCATGCAGGAGTCTGAGGGCTGTGGGAAGGGGATGTTGACCCAGAAAGGACATGACCTTCCTCCATCCTTGAGGTCAAGTTCAAGGGAGAACCTAAGTCAAGCCTGGGAGGGAAGAAAAAGGCGTTAAATGAAAGGATAACTATCACAGCTATACTATCAAAATACAGATCACAGCGCACCAAAGTCAACGATCACAAGGATACATAAATTACATTACAGTAAAGTCAACTATTACAATTATAGATGACAGTACATCAAAATCAACCATCACAAATACAGGTGACTTTGTACAATAATCAACTATCACAAGGATACATAGATTACATATCACCAAAATCAACCATCACAATTACAGATGACAGTACACCAAAGTCAACCATCACAATTATACATGACAGTACACCAAAATCAGCCATCACAATTACAGATCACAGTACACTAAAATCAACTATTACAATTTCAGATGACAGTACAACAAAGTCAACTATCACAAATATACATTGATTACATTGCACCAAAGTCAACCATCACAATTACAGATGACAGTACAGTTGACATTTAAAAATCCGGCAACCTCCGGACCTGAGGAGTGCCGGATTGTTGAAAATGCCGGATTTGTTATGGTTATATATGCTGTATATATTTAACAGTAAATGACTAACTGTACAGTCCTTTAAAGAAAGAAAATTAAAAACTAAATGAAAAGCACATGAAATGGGGCTATACAGCAGCAAATAAATGATAAAATGAGAAGGAATGAGCAGGAATGCCTGTTAACACGTGCAAGCAAGACCCAACAGCTGCATCAAAACATAAATGGCTCCAGAAAACAGTGGCGCGCCAACGCGGTAAATTAAAAAATGCGCTTCGAAATCCATGCCGGAAATCTGAAGGAACCGGATTATCGATGGCCGGATTTTTGAATGTCAACTGTACACCAAAGTCAACCATCACAATTATACATGACAGTACACCAAAATCAGCCATCACAATTACAGAAGACAATACACCAAAATCAATAATCACAATTATAGATCACAGTACACCAAAGTCAACCATCACAATTAAAGATGACAGTACACCAAAATCAGCCATCAAAATTACAAATGGCAGTCCACAAAAATCAACAATCACAATGATACATAGATTACATTACAGCAGAGTCAACTACCACAATTATAGATCACAGTACACCAAAATCAACCATCACAATTACAGATGACAGTGCACCAAAATCAACCATCACAATTACAGATGACAGTATCTACAGATCACAGAAAACTTTCACTCTTACAGAAACAACCTTGTTTTATTGTCTTCCCGTAAAATGACAGCTTTAGATTTCTAGACCACAGAGTGTGTGATGTTTGTAGATACCACAGAGTGTGTGATGTTTGTAGATACCACAGAGTGTGTGATGTTTGTAGATAAACAGAGACAGCTGTACATGCAGAAGTTGATAAATGTGAGAATGAGTCTAGACAAGCGAAAGCTCACCTTTTCTCATGGATGTCCGATGTTGTAATCACCTGACCTTGCACAAACATCTGAGCGAAGTGTTGCATGTTGGCAAGGGGGGACTGCGAGACTGCAGCGTGGTTTGTGGATGTTACTGAACTGTTTCTGAAGTATGGGTACTGATGGTTGAGCATGGAATGGTACACTGGGACAGAAGAGGCAGGAGATTTTTCTTGTGACATGAGAAGATGAGAGATCTGAGGAACGTGTGGTGAGAGTCTACTTGATGGGTCAGGCTGGGAACTTGCTGAAGATGCAGACAACATTGCTGCTGCAGAAGCTGGATGGCCACTCTGGATGGAAAATGGGCATACAAGTCCCTGCAAGGACGCTATAACACATGGTGATGTGGATGGTGGAGTTGATGTTGTCATCGTGCCAGCAGGCAGTGTTGACGATGAGAGGGTAAGTTTTGTGGCAAGTTCCTTGTTGAGGTCTACAGTGCCAGACAGAACAGACATAACTGTTGGAGAACTTGATTTTGACCACTGGCCAGGGCTGGATGTACAAGAACTTGTGTTTGATCCTGTCACTCCAGTAGGCAGTGATGTATCCTTGCCTATTTTGCTCAGATTCTCCATGCTGTCATATTTACGAAGAATTTTGTCTTTTAGATGAGAGACAGCTGCGGCATGGAACTCTTCCTTTGTATTGCTTGATTTATGGTCACAGTTGCTGTTAGGCTGACTAGAGAGGCTGAGAGAAGGGGAAGTACTGGCAGAGCTGTTATACTGGTGAGTTGTGGATGTCAGTTGAGGACTGGGAGCCTGGGCAGATAATGATGAAAATGAGGGCGATGATGTAGGGGAAGTCGTCACCATTCCCAGAAACCCAGTGTTCTGGGATGTAAGGAAAGGATGTCTGAATAGCTGTGCTTGAAGATGAGGGTGGGAGGCAGAAGCCAAGTGTGAAGGCATTGTCCAAGGAAAGCCGATTTGGATGCCAGCTGAGGGTACTGCTACTGATGGTGCTACTGGTGCAGATGGCAAGCGGGGTGCTGCCTGCCTAACAGCACTGCCACCATTCATGAGGTGAGCCAGCAAGTTAGGATGAGCCTCCCTGGCAGAAAGCTTTGGCCGGTCACTGTTCGGGGAGGGCGTTGAACTGTTTGATACTGTGGGACTTAGATTCTCAACATAAGGATACTTCCTCTCTGCTTTCACATCAGAGACATCAATCTTTAGCTCTTTCTCCTCAACATCCTCCTCTGTTCCTTCATCCTCCTCCATCTTTTCCTCTTTTATTTTCAAATCTTCCATCCTCTCTTTACCTTTCACTCCCAATGTTTGGTCTTCTGTTGGGGTACTGGAAGCTGAATCAGTTTGAACTTTATCCTTGCGAAACTTATCAAATTTTTTGTGACCAAAGGTCTCGGTGGAAGAGTCTTCACATACTGGTGATCCTCTTAAAGAGTTGCTCCTTGAGGACATACTGACTTCTGGACTAGATGCCTTAGATCTAACTGCTGGTGCTAGAGTTTCCATATTAATGATAGCATTGTCATTCGCCGAGATGAGCCCTACTGGTTTGTTTTCATGGAAACTGCTCTTCCGTTCTGGGGTTGCAGCCATGCCATTGGCAGGTGAAGCCACTGGATGGAGATGTGAAGACTGGGGAGCCCTTTCACCCCCCAGCTTCTCTAATGAGGCTGAATTCATCTTGGAGTTTTTCAACATTTGAGCTTCTAAACTTTCCTTTATGGCAACCCCTGGCTGGGGTCCATTGTATGCCATAGATAGAACCATCTGACATGATATGCTGAAAAAATACACAAGAAAAAAGATTTAGTGCTTCATTAAACATTGGAATAATCAGCACAGGGGTGTTATTAATCCTGAAAAAATGTGGTAAAGCACAATCTAAAATCACCTACAAAAGTCCTGTGTCCTCCATTATAATGAACATCAAAATGTTGCTGGACTTGTAACACTGGTTAATATATGTCAAAGGACATGAGGTATAGCATACATATGGACATGAAGTATGCATATATATGTGTTCTGGTGCCAGACTGTCTCGGCTATGCTGTTCCTCTGGTTTCACCAGCTTCGTGGGTCATGCTGCATGGGCAACAGCTTGACCTCTTTATAACCTCACGTCTGCCAAGACCTTGTCTTGGGGGAACGTTCCTATAGTCAGTAATGACTGAAAGGGATACTACTCTTACAGAACATGGTGGCTTTCCCACGAGCACCCGTGAAAAGTGGCCCTGATTAGTGGCCTCTTCTCCTTTAAGAATTAAGACATCAGTGCAGACAACCAAGATATGAATGATAATGATCTCATTAGGTTTGAGAGTTGTAAAAATAACGAACAAATGAAATCTTTACTTCATCAGAGTAAAGAAATAGGCATTATTGCCTTTTTACATTTCTGCCCTGCAATAATACAATTCTCAAAGTGTTTTTAAAATAATGTATTATTAACTTACTAAAGTAATCAATAAAATCATTGCATTTAGAAATTGAGCAATCACATGTACGTACATTCACTCATTCACTCTCTCACACATATATATATATCTGAGACAGAGAGTGTAAGAGAGAAACAGAGAGAGAAATAAAGAAAAAGAGAGAAATAAAGAAAGAGAGAGAAAGTAATAAATCATTTATATATTTGAAGTCAAAGCTATACCAGTTACAAGTAAGGATCCCGTTACACGCCCATTGAGGCATATTGGGAATATGGTGTTAGGCCCATATTTTCTTGACCATCGGCACACTAGGGGTGATGTGGTCAGCATCACGCCGGGCACCTTAACCTTCCCAGAGTTGCTCTGGTACCCAATTCATGAGGCTGGGTCGACCCCGTAGCCGTTTGTGGTCTAAAAAATCCCACCTCAACTGGGGATCGAACCATGGACCACCGAGCTAGGAAGCCAGTGCACTATCCACTGTGTTACTGTGGCTCTAGTTACAAGTTAATACTCATGGAATTATTGTATGAAATGAGTTATCAGTAGATAACAAGAAGAAAAGACAAGACTTCCTCTTACCTTCATAACTGGAAGACCTTCACTGTCAGTACCTTTGTCTGTTCTTCCTCTGACATATGGTAACGGGCGGTCTACCAGTGAATGCTGCTTGTGGTGGTGCAGACCATAGATAGCCCCAACACTCCCTCGCCTCATTTCTGGGGACAAGTAGTGACTACCATCAGGTGATGTTTGGTTATCCCGATCTTGCTCAGTTGTCAAAAGCCGGCGTTGCAGTGGCATGCGTGCTGCCCGGCCACAGCATCAAAAACAAAAAAGAACAACTAGGAAAAGTGCAAAATGCAGGCTTAGAGTAATCACTGGAGGGATGAAGACTACTTCAACCCAAGCAATGGAGAGATACACCAGCATCTGCTCCCTTGATGACAGATGTGAGGAAAAGGTATTTATTCACAGCGAGAAGCTTCTACGAATGCCAAGTCACCCAATGCATGCCAAACTCCATAGCTCGACAAAAAAAAAAACAGGATGAAGAGAACCAGCTTCTTAAACATCTCCAAACATCTGTATCAATGTCATGAAGACCTCCTCCCAAAATAACCTACCGAAATGGAAATATTAATTGATTACGAGGAGCCAAACTACTGCCAAGAATATATATCTATCATTACAGAAGTCCCCAAAATAATAAAGAAAGGCCACCAGAACCCTCCACAACTAAAAACCTTGGCTAAGGAGATGACTGAAGAAAAGTACAACCCGAAGGAGTGGCCACACGTATACACAGATGGATCCACAGAGGGGGCAGTAAAGAATGGTAGAGGCATTTTTATAAGATTCATAAATGGGAAGATCATCCGTAAGGCCTTCCCAAAAGGAAAGATCTCAAATTTCAGGGCAGAAGCTATGGCACTACTGCAAGCTTTGAAAATCCTCACTAGACCAGAACAGCAGCCACCAGCTAAGATAGTGATCTTCATTGACTGTAGATAACCACTGGAGTCAATACAGAACTCCAGAAATGAAAACTTGATGCATGAGATCAGATCTGAGCTTAACATTATCCAAAGGTCATCAACGATTGCCCTTTAGTGTGGAATCACTGGAAATGAGACAGCAGATGGTCTAAAAGTGGCAGTAAAATGGAACAATTCAGCCACCCACTGCCCTATCGAGAAGCTAAAACCATCATCCACAACAAGTACAAAAATCAATGGAAGGAGGAAGGTGATATATACAACTTAACAGACACCAGCAGACCATCATTTTCCACCTGAAAACTGGCCACTGCATATTACTTGGCCACCTACATCGCCTCAATATATCTCATACAAATGAATGTCCACGTGGAACTGGAGTCTAGACCCCCTAAACACATTCTCCAACATTGCCCAACCCATGATGACCCACGACGTCTGACCTGATGCTTCTTAGTACTTATAATGGGGGAATTTTTAAGGATTCCAATTAAGGCTTCACAGTGGGACTGATATAGAAAGTCTCAAACATGTGAAAATTAAAGAGAACCAAAGAAGATAAATAACTAGGAAAGGTAAAAGATGGAAAAAAAAAAAAAATTATGACAAAATAAATGTTGAGCAACAATAAAATGAGTATTGAGGATGTCCTGACATAGGGCAATATGCAAAGGAATCTTATTAGTCACATTAGAAGCAAGCAGTCAACTTTATTCAGGCATGCTATGAGAAGTAGGAAGATGGAATATATTGTGACAACAGGAAAGATTTGAAGGAATAAGAGATAGAGGACATCAAAGAGAAAAGATACGGGACATCACGGCATGGGGGAACAAGTCAACAACAAAATTTATTCATCATCACGTGACCTACTGAGTCACTTAAATCAATTTAAAGTGCACCACTGAAAGACTTGCTATTCTTAGTCACACAGTTACACAGCAAGTGGTGTAAAGGAACTAGGAAGGATGCAAGCACAACGTAAACATGTACTCTTGTTTGTTCATGTACAGATGAAAGCACCATACAGATTACTGGATTAGTACAGATTTCTGGATCAGTATAGATTACTGGATTATGTAGCAAGCTTAGATAGAAAAAATACATTTACAAATATTATCATTTATTTTCTCCTTTGTGTTCCTTATGTCTACTGAAGAAGAGATTCTAGTCCTTCTTTATACTGTCAGCAACTTCTCTGAATGACATGGTATTTGACGTTCTTGGCGTATGATATTTTTACTTCATTTCTATACTCAGATTATTTAAATGAAGAAATATTAAAATTATGGGACACCTACGAACAGCATATAATGTTACACTACTATACTGTTATTATTTATAGTACTTGAGACAGGAAGTTGTGGAGAGACATGATCAGCTATGCCACCATGCATGAAATTTGAAGAAGACGGAGAAGATGGGCACCAACAGAAAGATGGGGTCAAAAGATTGAGACTTTTAAAATAGACATTTATTACAAATTATGAACAGTCAGACATGTATACTGTGCTCCACAGAATGATTAACACACACGATGAGCTCAAGACAGGAAGTACTCACCTAGTGTTAGGTGACGCAGGTGAAGAGCCTGTCCTAGCAGCAGCCATCATGGCTTCTGTGCCAACCAATGGGCTTGTCCGCGTAGTAATGGCTGAAGAGTGTCCCACGGTGTCATCTGGCATTGTAATTGGTGTAAAACTGGTTGTAGGTTGCACATGATATGAGTTGCTTCCTTCCTCCTGAATGGGTGAGCTTGTGGCAGAGTTTGACATGGAGGGAGGTAGAGAATCCCCTCTGATGGCACTTCTGGATTCAAGACGATCACTTAACCTGTGAATGATTTTAAAAATTAGTATTATAAATGAAAGCCTCCACTTAAGACATAATTCTATTACATTATGTACTTCTTACAAATGATAACACGTCCAGGTATCCAGGGAAGTCTCTGTACACACTCATTGTGGCATATTGGGAATATGGTGTTAGGCCCAATTTTCTTGACCATCGGCACACTAAGATTGATGTGGTCAGCATCACGCTGGCCGCCTTAACCTTACCAGAGTTGCTCTGGTACCCAAGTCATGAGGCTGGGTCGACCCCGGAGCCGTTTGTGGTCTAAAAAATCCGACCTCAACTGGGGATAGAACCATGGACCACCGACCTAGGAAGCCAGTGCACTGTGGTACTGTGGCTCCCATCTCTGTGGAGATGACGACAGAATTAAACCACTGCTTCCTCATGCATGCCTTAAGAAGCGATTAATAAACATTTGTGCAATGAGGCTGGCAACCTCATCATACAAAATACACTGCTACATAAACGCTTTGATGCTGATTTCCTAGCTAGCTACAGTTGTGTCAAAAACAAAGTAAGCATGAATCAAGAGTACCATCACATGCACATAGGAAGATGGCAAGGACACAGCCTGACAAAATCATCAATCATCATCTGTAAAACATTATAAAAACAAACAATGACCATTAAGATGTTACCATAAAATGGATTATTGTGTATAATACACCACCTGAAACGGCATGATGGAAAATCACCAACGTGAAACTGAGGGAATGAACCAGACACACCAGTGGAACAATCGGTGAGGAAATGACGCTGGTGCATTGATAGAGGAAACCAGTTGATAGCATTACAAGGCAGTTCATGTTCTGGACTCCCCAATGTAAAAGATATAAGCAAAGATCCAAAAACCACATGGATATGACAACTGGAGACAGACACAAAAAAGATAAAGAAGACACAGAAAAAACTCTGAAAAAAAACAGCACATGCACAGGAGGAGGGTTGGGCATGAACTGACTGGAAGCCTCTAGTCCATTGGCAGCTGAAAGGCAATGAAAATGAATAAATGGAAACAAGTTTCTGCTAAAGTCAAGATATCAACAGCTTTTATTTTATGCTTCTGCAAAATGTCCAAACTTAAAAGAAAAAAAAAGTTAACAGAAACACAAATCTTTTGATCTGCATATCACATCCTAAAACAAAAATTCATCTTCTCCCCTCCCTACCAAAAGCCTGTTTCCCAAATTTTTCCCAGATTTGTTATCTCAGTGTTTTATCTTACTACTCTTAGTGTGCCATTAAATATAACTGCCCTACACTTAATCTCCTCTTTTATCTTGTTCCAAAAATGTTTATGGGTAAGGATGTAAAACAGATCAGTCTAAACCTACATTTTAAATCTTCCTAAATGGATCAGGCTTCAATTTTTTTTCTGCTTAATTCAGCAAATTTTTCTCAACTTTAGAAGTAGGTGCCTTTATCAAATTACAAAACAACTATGTCACCAGCCTACTGCTATGGAAACACCTGTTAAAGGTAAATTAGGGAATTCAATACCAACAGAAAAAAGAACAAATGAAGAGATGGGCTGAGCACTTCATGGAGGTGCTAAACAGACCACCACCAACAGTAACACCTGATTTTAATAATGAAACACCCACAACCACCTTGCCAATAACTTGCGATGAATTCACGCTGGACGAGATCAAACAAGCCGTTAAAAGATTTAAAAATTTTAAAGCTGCTGGAGTTGACGAAATTTCAGGGGAAATGATTAAAGCAGTTAATGACAACAACCTCTTGAGAATTTTAGATATTATAAATGAAGTATGGAGAGAAGAACAACCACCACAACAATGGAAAGACAGTATTATTGTAAAGTTACCGAAGGAAGGTGATCTATCAGACTGTAATAACTGGCGTGGTATATCTCTATTATCAGTACCTGGAAAATTATTATGTTGCATGATGTTAGAAAGACTTAAATTGCATGCTGACGAAAAGATCAGAGAAGAACAAGCGGGTTTCAGGCCGAAAAGATCATGTATTGATCAAATATTCACACTAAGAACAATTATAGAAGAATCAGTGGAAAGGCAATCGCCACTTATTATCACCTTCGTCGATTTTCAAAAAGCCTTTGATAGTCTACACCGCCCATCATTGTGGAAGATANTTACAATCTATGGTTTTCCAACAAAATATGTGAATATAATCAAAGCGCTATATGACAATGCAAGATGTTTGTGTTAGAACAAATAAAGGGAATACAGAATGGTTTACAGTAAAACAGGGGTGAAACAAGGCTGTATTATGTCACCACTACTTTTTGGAATAGCTATTGATTGGGTTATGAGAAACTATACCCACAATGAACAATTGGGTATAAAATGGACAAATGGAAAATTCCTGGGGGACCTGGATTTCGCAGATGATGTAGCATTCTTAAGTTCAACACCAAGACAATCCCCAAGAAGCAATAAATAATTTGTGTCATCTCTCGGTTAAAATTGGTCTCCAAATAAATGCCTCTAAAACTAAAGCTATGAACTTTTCTAACGAGACCTTTGATATCATCTTGAACGGGGAAAAACTACAGAAAGTTGAAAGTTTCAATTATTTAGGCAGTAAAATGACTCAGGATGGTGACACAACAAGAGAAATCCATACTAGAATTGCTTGGGCAGCTAGCGCCTTCAATAGATTATCTAACATTTGGAAATTACGATCATTGAATATACATACCAAGCTTCGTCTGTTTAATTCAAATGTTATCTCAGTGTTAACATACGGCTGTGAGAGTTGAAAAATAACAAAATCATTGGAGAACAAGCTGAATACATTCGAGAACAAATGTCTTAGAAAACTCATGAACATCAGTTGGAAAGAATTCAAGACTAATCGACAAATAAGAGAAGACTCTAGGCAGAAATATGTCTCCGACTATATAAGGAAAAGACGATGGTCATATATCGGTCATGTCCTACGAATGCAAAACAACAGAATACCACTACAGGCGCTCACTTGGGTTCCTGAGGGTAAGCGGAAAAAAGGAAGACCAAAAGAAAACACTCAAAGAACAATAATAAGAGAAGGAAGAACGTTGGGCCTAAATAATGTGCAAGAGCTAAGAGGAGTGGCGTCACAACGAACAACCTGGAGAGCACTGGTTTCTGCCTTATGCGCCGTGTTTGGCGTTTAAAGAATTTATTATTATTATTATTATTCTTCAAATAAAAGGTCACCTCCTCAATCCACTCCCCTACCCTGTCTTTCATATTAAACTTCCAACCTTTTGAGTTAAAAAAAAAAAAAAATCCAGAAAAAAAGAGAATTTAAATATTCCCCCCCCCCCCCCCCGCCGACTTTTTTAAATACTCACACCACCAGAAAAAAAAAATAATTGAAAAAAATGTGACTGTTGCCTGTTAAATCTCTCCTCCCCAAGAAAAGAAAACAATGTTTAACACATAACTCTTGTCCACCTCAATCCCACCACTCTTCCACATAAATAATCTCACATTATCATCATCATCATCACTTTCTTGTGAGTTCCTTATGGAGCAATGAACCACCACTGCATCCAGCATTCACATTGTCTTGCAGCAGTGGTTTCTGCGCCAATCGGTTTTACATGATGAGATTGCCAGCCCCCCATGGGTAACCTCATATTAGTCACTATGTACAACACTGCCTGAGTGTGGCAGTAATCCTAATCTTTTCTTAAGTCTTTAGAGACCCTAGGGAACAACCCAGATTTCTGACATTATGAAAACATCCAATCATACCTCCTTTAGTAGTCTGCCCTAACCCAGGTTTCTGACATTATGAAAACACCCAATCATACCTCCTTTAGTAGTCTATCTTATTTATAACAGAAACTGCACCCCTGTGCTCTATATAAACGAAATCAAGAGTGAAGATGAGTACATCCTACACAAAATGTATTTTTTCAAAACCCCCTGTCTAACCTCACACACTATTTCCTGAACACCCACTGACCTACTGACCTGTGCCCTACATTCACAGCTAGCTAGCAATACAACAAAAATACTAGTTACAACCAGCTATGTTGGGTTCTGCAAACTTTGGAACCAGACATTTAATCCTCTTTTGACAGTGATGTAATATAATCATCCAGAATAATTAGGCTATTGTTATATATTTGTCTGTGACATTAACAGAACGCTGATTTTAGGAGCTAGCAAAAAAAAAAAACTAAATCTATATGGGTTAAGGTAAACAGGCAATAGATAAAAAGTAGATAATATTATTGCATATTTTTAATTTCCCCCCAGCAGGGTTTTGAAATAATGGTGTTTAAAATAAAATGTATCTTGCACGCACAGTGACTTTAAAAAAAAAATGTTTTACGAGGACAAAGAAGATTGAATAAGCTGAGGCCACAAGGCCTTGATCAGGGACAAACGAACAAAAACAGAATGTATATTCATGGTTCCGGCCACCCGATTGCCCTGGTTGTATTATGATTATTATTCATTTGTCACGTTTCTTACTTAAGAGGGTAGGGAGCTACAGTGAAATGCTATTTTCATAAATAACTGCAGGATTTCGATACATATACACACAGTTAACTTACAACTGTTATAGCTATGCACATGATCACATTTGATGGGATAATGCTACTGGTTGTCATGGAAATGGTGGCCATATTGGCTGTTAATCCTATATTTCAATTCACTATATATAGCCTCACCTGTTTGCCATTTTGTTGATATAGTCCTTATCGAGAGTGTAACGCCGACGGTTGCCTTCCTCAATAGTGTGCAATCTTGGACGTGACAGCGTATCACGGTCTAATGTGTTGCATCTACGGCGAGGCTGTTCGGTCATCATGCCATAAAACCCTGACATCTCTTCACGAAAGAACGTTCCATAAGGAGTTCTAAGTACAACCTGTGATGAAATAAGACACATCTATAGTCTTACACTTCATATATTTCATCTAGAAACAGATAAATTGTTTCGTGTTTCAACTCAAACTCTTTCATTTTTCTTCAACATGCTGGCACTTCTAATTTTCGTTGTTTTGGTTCATTTTGTTGTTCCATTAGAAGCATGATCTAACTACTACAACTGTCACCATTTCCCCCTCCCCCACAGGATGCCTGCGGCACAGAATACATGTGCTCATGCAGCAGTGGTTTCTGGAGCTATTTATCTTACATCATGAGACTGCCAGTCTCATGCTCCACCTCACATTAGCCACCTCTGACGATATGCATCAGCGGCAAATAATTTACGTTACATTTTACACACAATTACAATAAATTTTAAAAATTAAATACATGTGTATAAAATATGTCCCACACTTCATCTGACATTAATACTTTCTCACATTTGTCCAAAAGTAGACATAAACATGTCTCTTACTGTCTTAACTCACAATGTCACAAAAGTTGCTTCTTGTATTGTCTGAAAGTAACCACTATCTTGATGTTTTGTCTGAAAGTAACTATTATCTTGATGTTTTGTCTGAAAGTAACCACCATCTTGATGTTTTGTCTGAAAGTAACCACTATCTTGATGTTTTGTCTGAAAGTAACCACTATCTTGATATTTTGTCTGAAAGTAACCACTATCTTGACATTTTTTCTGAAAGTAACTATTATCTTGATGTTTTGTCTGAAAGTAGCTATTATCTTGATATTTTGTCTGAAAGTAACCACTATCTTGATATTTTGTCTGAAAGTAACTATTATCTTGCTGTTTTTTCTGAAAGTAACTATTATCTTCATATTTTGTCTGAAGGTAACTATTTTCTTCATGTTTTGTCTGAAAGTAACCACTATCTTGATGTTTTGTCTGAAAGTAACCACTATCTTGATGTTTTGTCTGAAAGTAACCACTATCTTGATGTTTTGTCTGAAAGTAACCACTATCTTGATGTTTTGTCTGAAAGTAACCACTATCTTGATGTTTTGCCTATACATATCATATTACGCTACATATCCACAATGCATTATATTTGTCTGGAACGCATTCAAAATGAAGGGAAGCGTATAGTCTTGGGCTGCACGCGAGATACCCCTATTGTGATGATGCGGCACATGCTTGGATTGCTGTCAATTAGATCCAGATTTACGATGGCCCAGGTAAAAGTGTATATGCGTGTAACCACAGACAAAAGTCATCCCCTGCATGGGAACATAGCTGACATCAAAGGAGCGAGAATAAAGAGGGGGATGTCATGGATGTCGCAGGCAGAGGAGACTATTAGACAGGTGACCCCAGTTGAAAGTATATTCAAGGGAGAAGAGTGGAGTAAGTCAGATGAGAGCTGGATGAACTACCTGCAGGTCATCATCAGCCTTGGTAGAGAATGCAGAACTTGGGCCAATGAGAGAGCAGAGCTGGAAGTTGATCAGCTTATAAATGATAATGCAGGGGATGATGCCATTGTGTACATTGATGGGTCTGTAATCTGTGGTAATAAATCAGGGTGGGGCTTCTCTGCTAGAGGAAAGGGCAGAACCGTCGCTGAACATAGCGGGGCTTACATGATAACAACCTCCAGCATGAGAATGGAGGTAGAGGCAGTTACTGCTGCCTTAAGATGGCTGTCTGAGACTTTATTAACAAAGGCAGTTATTGTATCAGACTCACAATCCATGCTTCGAAAGGTCAAAAATAGTTGGCTTCGACATGAATGGAAAACCTCCATA
Organism: Oreohelix idahoensis; assembly: GCA_024509875.1. Taxonomy (NCBI): domain Eukaryota; kingdom Metazoa; phylum Mollusca; class Gastropoda; order Stylommatophora; family Oreohelicidae; genus Oreohelix; species Oreohelix idahoensis. The sequence goes on from JAMPIV010013180.1 coordinate 109,549, forward strand.
GAAGCATTGAATCTTCAAGAACTGATATGGATATACTGTCCTGGTCATGCCGGGGTACGAGGCAATGAAAGAGCTGACAGACTAGCTTCAAGAGCACCCATAAAAGGTGCATTGGCCAAGGATAAGGAAGAAATACTGAGGGCGATTCATGTTCATCTATTAGAAAATGACACTTAAATCGATGAATCATCAAGGCTAAGATTGCTGGAATTTGGCATCAAACTTAAGACCAGCAGGGATGGACGTATGAGAGGACGCATCCGCTGTGTATAATACCAGTGTGCAACAGGAACAATTAGCATTCATACCCTTCGAAATTTGCTGCGGGAGACTGAGCACCTATGGGTTTGCCCGGAGTGCAATGACGTCGATTCTGATTAACAATAACAATGCATTATATATAAATACTGCATATGTCTTCTAACACTATTTTAAAAATATTAATTATATTCTTTAACCAACTGTCTGGTGAAGTTCCTGGGGGTCTTAGAAGAGACAAAGAAATAACTGGGCTGTTGTACCCTCAAACATGTCGTACAAAGTGACTAATATGAAACTGTGCACCTGGATGCCAACCTCATCATGCAAAAGAAATTGCCAGAGAAATAACTACTGCAAATGCATGTGAATGCTTGGTGCAGACTTCCAGCTGGGAGACCAGCTTCAGAGGTGGGTCTATGCTCCATAGTGAGTACCAAAGAAAAATGATGAATGAATGTGTACAAACCTGATGACCAGAGGCATCTAAAGGCAAGCGCTGACCAATGACAATGTTGCCACCATCGGTTTCGCCACTGTAACCTGACGTCATTGTCATGTTGGATGTTTCAGACAAAGTCGGGGATGACCGGCTTGATCTAAAAGCAGACATGAATTGTTATCATCATTCAGTTATTTATATACCCTTCTCAGTAAGAAATGTATATGATTTTGTTTTAGTTAAGCTATATCCATTTGACTACATTTGTACTAAAACTTAGACACCCACTTGATTGTGTTTGTAGTCAAATGTTTCCCATTTGATTGCGTTTGTAGTTAAACTATACCCATTAGATTGCATTGTTGGTTTAACTATACCCATTTGATTGTCTTTATCATTAAACTATACCCATGAGAATGTGCTGTTATTTAAACTATACCCATTTGATTGTGTTCGTCACTAAAATATACCCATTTCATTGTGTTTCTAGTTAAAACATACCCATTTGATTGAGTCTGTACTTAAACAATACCAATTGATGATATATGTACTTAAACCACACCCATTTGTCCAAAAGTAGACATAAACATGCATCTTACTGTCTTAACTCACAATGTCACAAAAGTTGCTTCTTGTTTTGTCTGAAAGTAACTATTATAATTTTATCAAATATTTTCTCCCTAAAAAGAGAAGCAATATGAAAGCTATTGATAAATCTCGTTCTAGGGAATGGACTCTTGTTAAGACTTAATGGGTGAACTGTGATTTGGGTCACTGGAAGGACATAATACATTAGTCAAGAGGTGAACGAGCCTGACAGAATGAACAAGACCAAGTGAATATAATGACAGAGTTTATTAAGTGCAACAACCAACGTCCTTTTCAGGACGAATGAGGAAGAAGAAGAAGAAGATTAAGTGCAAGTCTGTAATTTACTGGCAGACGTATACATGAATGTCATCATCATCATTTACCTTTTGGCTCCCAATGAAGCAAGAGGCAACCACTGCAGCAAGCCTGCACCAAAGAATGTTTGTGCTTTGTAATAGTTGTTTCTGTAATATGGATGACCTCAGAATAGTGCTCCACAAATTCAAAAGTGTTGTGATCCAATGGATCCCATCTCATTGTAACATCACCGGCAATGAAGAGGCTGACAGAATGGCAAAAGAAGGTTCACATCTACCTCAGCCTGATGCAAGAATAACTTTCGAGGAGGCAAAGAGTTTTATCAGAATAAGAAACAGAAACAAATGGAATGTAGAACATTCAGGTCACACACAGAATGATGCTTACTACCAGCTAAACAAAAGAGAACAAGTGGTAATCTTCAGACTCCACACTGGCCACAACAGATTGAGATACCATCTATTCAACAAGCTAAAGATAGGAACTACTGATCAGTGTGTGTAACTGTGGCACTGATAAAATGACTGTTGAACATCTGCTTCAAAGTTGCCCCTTATATGCGGTACAGAGAAAGTGCTTATGGCCGACACCAGTTCCTTTCGTGGAAAAGCTTTACGGGGATTTTTCTTCTTCTTCCTCGTTCGTCCTGAAAAGGACGTTGGTTGCGCTGTGTCCGTTTACAGCGAAGCTGCAGTATTTGCGCCTTTCCGCCGACTTCCAGAGGCATTTTTTGGGTTTGCCTTCCCTCTTCGATCCCTACTCCTCAGCCAGACTGCAGTGATGCAGCCTGTTTCCAGGACCACCACGTGGAGGTGGAGTAGGGTCTTGGTCAGCTCTGGTTTGCTGACCCTGATGCAGGCAGTCTAGCTATGGGTCACTTACTGCATTCTTCACTTTTGATGCATCTTGGGTCCCTTACAGGGATTCAAATAGCCTCACACTGACTACTGCCTTCTTTGAGAACATTCAAGTAGACGCCTGAGAGTGTATGAAGAAGTTTCTGTAATAATTTGATTCACATGATGAGGCTGCCAGCCTCATTCACCTCACACTACCCACTTTGTGTTAAATGCCTGAAGAAACAGTCGTCTATTCTTCACTTATCTCCTCAGGGACCTGCAGGAACTATATGGGGTAAATACATGAATTTACTTGGTAACTAAACATAAAGAACAAGACAACTACAAAACATATGAATTCAGACGCAACAGTCAAACATATGACATATATATGACACACAGAAAACTAATGCCTGAATTCTCACCTAGTACTCAGTGAGTCTTGGAAATCCATATCTGAGTCATCTGTATTTTGTCTTTCTCTTCTTTCCAGAATTGATCTTTGTCCAGCTGCAAGGAGAAAACACGGGTTGATGGACAAAAAATATAACACTCAGATAAGAGATGAGGTCATATTGATGACTGTAAGGGTTACTCAGTAATAGTGTGGTAACAAAATCATTACTTTTCTGAGGACAGGGAGAACTGTGGTGGAGTAGTGGATAATTCAAAATAAAAGCTGTACAGGGAACATAAGAGCAATACTGTGGCTTAGTAGTGGATAGTGGATAAGGTAAAATAGTGGCTTAGTAGTAGATGCGGTAATATATGGGTTTAGTAGTGGATAAGGTAATTTAGTGGCTTAGTAGTGGATAATGGATAAGGTAAAATAGTGGCTTAGCAGTAGATAAGGTAATATATGGGCTTAGAAGTAGAGAAGGTAATATATGGGCTTAGTAGTAGATAAGGTAATATATGGGCTTAGTAGTAGATAAGGTAATATTTGGGCTTAGTAGTAGATAAGGTAATATAGTGGTTTAGTAGTGGATAGTGGGTAAAGTAAAATAGTTGCTTAGTAGTAGATAAGGTAATATATGGGCTTCGTAGTGGATAAGGTAAAATAGTGGCTTAGCAGTAGATAAGGTAATATATGGGCTTAGTAGTAGATAAGGTAATATATGGGCTTAGTAGTAAATAAGGTAATATATGGGCTTAGTAGTAGATAAGGTAATATAGTGGTTTAGTAGTGGATAGTGGATAAAGTAAAATAGTTGCTTAGTAGTAGATAAGGTAATATATGGGCTTCATAGTGGATAAGGTAATATAGTGGCTTAGTAGTGGATATGGTAAAATAGTGGCTTAGTAATAGATAAGGTAATATATGGGCTTAGTAGTGGATAGTGGATAAGGTAAAACAGTTACTAAGTAGTGGATATGGTAAAATAGTGGCTTAGTAGGGGATAGTACATATGGTATAATAGTGGCTTAGTAGTGGATAGTGGATAAGGTAAAATAGTGGCTTAGTAGTAGAAAAGGTAATATATGGGCTTAGTAATGGATAAGGTAATATAGTGGCTTAGAAGTGTATAGTGGATAAGGTAAACTAGTGGCTTAGTAGATAATGTAATATATGAGCTTAGTAGAGGATAAGGTAATACAGTGGCTTTGTAGTGGATATGGTAAAATAGTGGCTTACTAGTAGATAAGGTAATATATTGGCTTAGTAGTGGATAAGGTACTATAGTGGCAGTAGTAGATAAGGTAATATATGGGCTTAGTAATGGATAAGGTAATATAGTGGCTTAGTAGTGGATGGTGGATAAAGTAAAATAGTGGCTTAGTAGTAGATAAGGTAATATATGGGCTTAGTAGTGGATAAGGTAATAAAGTGGCTTAGTAGTGGATATGGTAAAATGGTGGCTTAGTAGTAGATAAGGTAATATATGGGCTTAGTAGTGGATAAGGTAAAATAGTGCCTTGGAAGATAAGGTAATATATGGGCTTAGTAGTGGATAAGGTAAAACAGTGGTTTAGTAGTGGATAAAGTAAAATAACAGCTGTACTGGGAACATAAGAGCCATACTGTGGCTTCTAGTTAGTGTATAAGTGGGATAAGGTTAAAAATTGTGGCTTAGTAGTAGATAAAGTAAATATATATGCTTAATAGTGGTTACGGTTAAAACAGTGGCTTAGCAGTGGATAAAGTTAAAAATAGTGGGCTTAGGTGTAAATAATAATAATAATAAATTCTTTAAGCAACCAAACACGGCGCATNAGGCAGAAACCAGTGCTCTCCAGGTTGTTCGTTGTGACGCCACTCCTCTTAGCTCTTGCACATTATTTAGGCCCAACGTTCTTCCTTCTCTTATTATTGTTATTCTGAGTGTTTCTTTTGGTCTTCCTTTTTTCCGCTTACCCTCAGGAACCCAAGTGAGCGCCTGTAGTGGTATTCTGTTGTTTTGCATTCGTAGGACATGACCGATATATGACCATCGTCTTTTCCTTATATAGTCGGAGACATATTTCTGCCTAGAGTCTTCTCTTATTTGTCGATTAGTCTTGAATTCTTTCCAAATGATGTTCATGAGTTTTCTAAGACATTTGTTCTCGAATGTATTCAGCTTGTTCTCCAATGATTTTGTTATTTTCCAACTCTCACAGCCGTATGTTAACACTGAGATAACATTTGAATTAAACAGACGAATCTTGGTATGTATATTCAATGATCGTAATTTCCAAATGTTAGATAATCTATTGAAGGCGCTAGCTGCCAAAGCAATTCTAGTATGGATTTCTCTTGTTGTGTCACCATCCTGAGTCATTTTACTGCCTAAATAATTGAAACTTTCAACTTTCTGTAGTTTTTTCCCGTTCAAGATGATATCAAAGGTCTCGTTAGAAAAGTTCATAGCTTTAGTTTTAGAGGCATTTATTTGGAGACCTATTTTAACCGAGAGATGACACAAATTATTTATTGCTTCTTGGGATTGTCTTGGTGTTGAACTTAAGAATGCTTAGTAGTGGATAAGGTAAAATAGGTGCCTAGCAGTGGATGAAGTAAAAATAGGTGCTTAGTAGCGGATAAGGTAAAATAGATGCTTAGTAGTGGATAAGGCAAAACAGGTGCCTAGTAGTGGATAAGGTAAAATAGGTGCCTAGTAGTGGATAAGGTAAAATAGGTGCTTAGTAGTGATAAGATAAAATAGGTGCTTAGCAGTGAATAAGGTATAATAGTGGCTTAGTAGTGTATAAAGTAAAATAAGCGCTTAGTAGCGGATAAGGTAAAATAGGTGCTTAGTAGTGGATAAGATATAATAGTGGATAAGGTAAAATAGGTGTTTAGTTGTGGATAAGGTATAATAGTGGCTTAGTCGTGGATAAGGTAACATAGGTGCTTAGTCGTGGATAAGGTAAAATAACAGGTTTACTGAACAGAAGAAATACTGAAAGAATCATTATTTTCCTTTTTAGCACCTTATGGAGCATGGAGTCATCACTGTCCAGGCAGTCTGCACTAAAGTGTTCTTATGTTCTTACAGCACTGGCTTCTGTAGCTATCTGCACTAAAGTGTTCTTATGTTCTTACAGCACTGGCTTCTGTAGCTATCTGCACTAAAGCGTTCTTATGTTCTTACAGCACTGGCATCTGTAGCTATCTGCACTAAAGCATTCTTATGTTCTTACAGCACTGGCATCTGTAGCTATCTGCACTAAAGCATTCTTATGTTCTTACAGCACTGGCTTCTGTAGCTATCTGCACTAAAGCATTCTTATAGCACTGGCATCTGTAGCTATCTGCACTAAAGCATTCTTATGTTCTTACAGCACTGGCTTCTGTAGCTATCTGCACTAAAGCATTCTTATGTTCTTACAGCACTGGCATCTGTAGCTATCTGCACTAAAACATTCTTATGTTCTTACAGCACTGGCTTCTGTAGCTATCTGCACTAAAGCATTCTTATGTTCTTACAGCACTGGCTTCTGTAGCTATCTGCACTAAAGCATTCTTATGTTCTTACAGCACTGGCTTCTGTAGCTATCTGCACTAAAACATTCTTATGTTCTTACAGCACGGGCTTCTGTATCTATCTGCATTAAAACATTCTTTATGTTCTTACAGCACTGGCTTGTGTAGCTATCTGCACTAACAGGGCTATCTGCACTAAAACATTCTTATGTTCTTACAGCACTGGCATCTGTAGCTATCTGCACTAAAACATTCTTATGTTCTTACAGCACTGGCTTCTGTAGCTATCTGCACTAAAGCATTCTTATGTTCTTACAGCACTGGCTTCTGTAGCTATCTGCACTAAAGCATTCTTATGTTCTTACAGAATGGCATCTGTAGCTATCTGCACTAAAGCATTTCTTATGTTCTTACAGCACTGGCATCTGTAGCTACTGCCACTAAAGCTTTCTTATGTTCTTACAGAATGGCATCTGTAGCTATCTGCACTAAAGCATTCTTATGTTCTTACAGAATGGCATCTGTAGCTATCTGCACTAAAGCATTCTTATGTTCTTACAGCTCTGGCTTGTGTAGCTATCTGCACTAAAGCATTCTTATGTTCTTACAGCACTGGCTTCTGTAGCTATCTGCACTAAAGCATTCTTATGTTCTTACAGCACTGGCTTTCTGTAGCTATCTGCACTAAAAACATTCTTATGTTCTTACAGCACTGGCTTCTGTAGCTATCTGCACTAAAACATTTCTTATGTTCTTACAGCACTGCTTCTGTAGCTATCTGCACTAAAACATTCTTATGTTCTTACAGCACTGGCATCTGTAGCTATCTGCACTAAAACATTCTTATGTTCTTTTTACAGCACTGGCTTCTGTAGCTATCTGCACTAAAAAGCATTCTTATGTTCTTACAAGCACTGGCTTCTGTAGCTATCTGCACTAAAGCATTCTTATGTTCTTACAGAATGGCATCTGTAGCTATCTGCACTACTAAAGCATTCTTATGTTCTTACAGCATGGCTTCTGTAGCTATCTGCACTAAAGCATTCTTATGTTCTTACAGCACTGGCTTCTGTAGCTATCTGCACTAAAGCATTATTATGTTTCTTAATGGCTTTCTGTACATCTGCACCTAAAGCATTTCTTATATTTCTTACCAGCTTTGTCAGCTTTCTGCACTAATGCATTTCTTATGTTCTTGACCTGCACTGGCTTCTGTACGCTATCTGCACTAAACATTCTTATGTTCTTACAGAATGGTCAATTGTTAGCTATCTGCACTAAAGCATTCTTATGTTCTTACATAGCACTGGCTTGCTGTGTAGCTATCTGCACTAAAGCATTTCTGTTTTTTGTTCTTTACAGCACTGGCCTTCTGTAGCTATCTGCACTAAAGCATTCTTATGTTTCTTACAGCACTGGCCTTGTGTAGCTATCTGCACTAAAGCATTCTTATGTTCTTACAGCACGGGCATCTGTAGCCTTCTGCACTAAAAAGCATTCTTATTGTTCTTTACTGCACTGGCATCTGTAGCTATCTGCACTAAAAAGTATTACTTATATGTTCTTACAGCACTGGCATCTGTTTAGCTATCTGCACTAAAAGCATTCTTATGTTCTTACAGCACAGTTGGCATCATTGTCAGTTATCTGCACTAAAGTACCCCCCCCCCCCATTTTTATGTTCTTACAACACCACTGGCTTGTGGCAGCTATCTTGCACTAAAGCATTTCTTATGTGTTCTTACAGCACTGGCTTCTGTAGCTATCTGCACTATAGCATTCTTATTGTTCTACTACAGCACTGGCATCTGTAGCTATCTGCACTAAAGTATTCTTATGTTCTTTACCAGCACTGGCTTCTGTAGCTATCTGCACTAAAAGCATTCTTATGTTCTTTACAGCACTGGCTTCCTGTTAGTTATCTGCACTAAAAACATTCTTATGTTCTTACAGCACTGGCTTCTGTAGTTATCTGCACTAAAGCATTCTTATGATTCTTACAGCACTGGCATCTGTAGCTATCTGCACTACTAAAGCATTCTTATGTTCTTACTAAGCACTGGCTTCTGTAGTTATCTGCACTAAAAACATTCTTATGTTCTTACAGCACTGGCATCTGTAGCTATCTGCACTAAAGCATTCTTATGTTCTTACAGCACTGGCATCTGTGTAGTTATCTGCAACTAAAGTCATTCTTATGTTTTTACAGCACTGGCTTCTGTAGCTATCTGCACTAAAGCATTCTTATGTTTCTTACAGCACTGGCATCTGTAGCTTTCTGCACTAAAGCATTCTTATGTTCTTACACAGCACTGGCATCTGTAGCTATCTGCACCAAAGCATTCTTATGTTCTTACAGCACTGGCATCTGTAGCTATCTGCATATAAAAGCATTCTTATGTTCTTACAGCACTGGCATCTGTAAGCTATTCTGCACTAAAGCGTTCTTATGTTCTTACAGCATGGCATCTGTAGCTATCTGCACTATAAGCATTCTTATGTTCTTACAGCACTGGCAATCTGTAGCTATCTGCTCTAAAGCATATTTCTTATGTTCTTACAGTACTAGGCATCTGTAGCTATCTGCACCTCTAAAGCATTCTTATGTTATTACAGCACTGGCATCTGTAGCTATCTGCACTAAATGCATTCTTATGTTCCTTACAGTACTGGGCATCTGTATCTATCTGTCACTAAACATTCTTATGTTATTCTTACAGCCACTGGCATCTGTATAAGCTATCTGCACTAAGCATTCTTATGTATCTTACAGCAACTGGCTTCTGTACTATCTGCACTAAAGCCATTCTTATTTTTTTCTTACAGCACTGGCTTGGTAGC